>MU676528.1:26274-51056 GCA_026770625.1 Nicotiana glauca
GTGCGAATTTTCAGGTCATTCGGACATCGTTTGGTCGGGTTTTTGATCGAATGTGCAATTCGGAATTTTTGGAGAAACTTAGGCTTGAATTCGATGTGATTTAATGGTTTTAGCATTGTTTGACGTGTTTCGGGGATTGGAACAAGTTTGAATAAGGTTTTAGGATGTGTTGGTGCTTTTGGTTGAGGTCCCGAGGGCCTCGGGGCAATTTCGGATGGTTAAACGGGAATTTTGGAAGCATCTAACAGGTTTGATCTTCTAGCTTCTAGTATTTCCGCATCTGCGGAAAAGGAGCCGCAGGAGAGGTTCCGCAAATGCGGCGTGGAGGTCGCAGAAGCGATTTTGGTATGGGCTGAGAAGGTCCGCAGAAGCGGAACTTAGTCCGCTTTAGCGGGTCCGCTGGAGCCGAAATCCAACCGCAGAAGCGGTCCTGGGTGAACCGTAGAAGCGGAGTTCGAGTCGCAAAAGCGAAGTTTGGGCTTTTAAGTGAGAACCGCATAAGCGTATTTTTGGCCGCAGAAGCGGTCCCGCATAAGCGAAAGCGGGACCGCAGAAGCGAAAATCGGCCTGGGCAGAAGGGTTTTAAAATGGCATTTCATCCGCGACTTGGGGGTTATTTTCCTCCATTGTTGAGCATCTTGGAGAGCTTTAGGCGAGAATTTTCGAGGGTTTTTCCTGAGAATCGAATGGAGGTAAGTTCCTTAGCCTAATCATTCAAGTTTATGGTAGAATTAACATGTAAATTGGTCGAAATTCATTAAAAAGGGGTAAAGCTAGGGCTTGAGTTTTAATATTTCAAATTGGGATTTGATAGGTCATTTGAGCTCGGATTTGGGAGTTCTTAATATGTATGGACTCGTGGCGAGAAGAGGAATTCGGTAATGTAAGTTTTATAATTTTTCGAGAAGCGGGCCCGAGGCTCGGGTTTTATTAGTTTCAAGATTTTTGCTATTTCTCGATTGCTTTCGATTGGGTATTGTTCCCTTAGCATATTGTAATGTATTCGCTCTGGTTTTGGTTAGATTCGACGCGCGTGGAGGCCAATTTGAGGGGCAAAGGCATCGCGAGCGAGGAATTTCACCGGTTCGAGGTGAGTAATAATTGTAAATGCTATCCCGAGGGTTTGAAACCCCCGATTCGCACATCATAGTGTTGTATTGAGGTGACTTGCACGCCGAATATGAGCGTGGGGTAGAGCCCCATTGGGGATTGTGACTTGGTCCGTCCCGGTTGTTGATTTTTACTGCGTATTTGACTGAAACTACTTCTTATCATCATAATTTGGGCTGATTGCCATATTTGGGCTTCGTGCCAACTATGCGAATCCTTCCGGGATTGAGATTACTGTTTTTGTGTATCTTGCATGTCATTTGGTTTCAATCCAAGATTTTAAATACTTTTTTGTAAACTCAGCCGTATTTCTAAATTTTAAAAACTCAAATGATATTTTAAATGTTATTTCGGGCTGAGAACTACTGTTTTATAAATGCCCAAGGGGCTTATGATATTTTCTGGACTGATTATGGGTGGCTCGAGCTGCACGCTGCAGCAGTGACTTGAAATAGTGGTAACAATGACACTGTGTGATGTGACTTGAATCATTATGGGTGGCTCGGGTTGCGCGCCGCAGCAATATTATATTGATTATGGGTGGCTCGGGCTGCACACCGCAGTGGTGTTACATTGATATTGAGGCTGAGTGCCTGTATGATTATACTGATATTGATATGAGGCCGAAAGCCTAGATTTGATGCCACGAGATGTCTTGATATTGCGCTTGGGCTGTAGGAGCCCCTCTGGAGTCTGTACACACCCCTAGTGAGCGCTGTCGACGTTAAATAAATATTGGCTGCTCGGGCTGCATGTCGCAGTGGGTACTGGAATGTACCATCATATGCATTGCATTGCATTCATGCATTTGTTCATTATTTGTTGTCTGTGATATTCCTGGAGATATTTATCTGCTCTTGTTGGTGCTATCTGATCATTGAGTGTTGGGGCCCGAGTGGCTGACCAGGAACGAGGATATTGCCCGACGGGTGGATTTCTGTGCATAGTGTCACAAATTGTTTTGAAAGTATTTTAGGCAACTGTTGAAAAGATCATTTTCAAAAAAGGTTTTAACTAAGCCCAGATGTTTTCCAAAGTATTTCACGGTTTTACTGTTTTCTAAAAAGGGTTGTACTGTTCTATATAGCATGATGGAGTGCCTTGTGTGATTTCTTGCTTTCAGCTATTATTTACTTTTATTACTCATTGAGTTGGAGTACTCACTTTACTCCCTGCACCTCGCATGCATATGCAGGTACTTGACCACCCGGTAGCGGGTTTTGAGCTGATTGAAGATTTATTATCATAGCTGAGCCAGGTGACCGCTAGCGTCCGCGGCACCAGATCTCCTTCCTTATTTTATGTTGTTCATGTTACTTTCAGACTTTGTTCCTATTTTTGGACTCGTAGTACTTTAGTGAACTCTGTAGTAGCTCATGACTAGTGACACCCCGATGTCGGGCTGTGACGGGATTGTTCCCTGTTGTTATCGTTGTTTTCTGCGCTTTTGATTATGATAATCATATTTTAGCTTTATAAATGTTAAATAACTTTTAAAAGGAATCATTTTTTTGTTGGCTGGCCTTGTCTTCACGATAGGCGCCATCACGACTGGGTTTGGGATTTAGGTCGTGATAATTTGTAAATGGGATTCTAAAAATACGTGATATATTCCCGAGCTAGTTTGAAAGGGTGATTAGTGATAAACATGGAGTAAAACAGTAAAGATTGAGCTAGCCAAAGCGATAATCGAATCAGTCAGGGATGTTCCTGGGCTTAGGACAATCCAATAGATACCTCGGGGCCATACCTCGAGCCTACCTCGGGCCTATCGAAGGTAATCCTTATCGAGGGTAATCAAGAAGGGGATAATAGATAAGTATGTGCATACAAGGCTTAATACCGTCAATCTTGAGCTAAATGACGAAGAACAAATGAAGAACAATAAAATGCTAGGGCGACCTTAAGGTCGAAGAACACTGATAATTTAGAAGAAAGAGAGAGAGAGAGAGAGAGAGAGAGAGAGAGAGAGAAAGAGAGATTATTCCTTATTGGAGAAGTGGAGCAACATCAGTCCTTTACAAGGTGGGGTGATTCCCCCTTATATAGGCAAGGGGACTCAATAAAATATGCATCTATTATTTACAAGAGTAGAAAGATGGGACGGCCTATCGCATGTCATCTTAATAGGTTACAGATAGACCGGCCCTGTCAGGTGGCTCCGTGTGCTTCAGAGACATCTGTTCTCACCCTAACCTTGGGCCCTGCTTCCTTTGATTCGGACTTGATAAACCCCGAGGCCTAGAACTCGATCGTAGCCTTCCATCCTCGGGGTCTCGAGGGAGGCTTCCCAAATTGTCTTGATAGCGAAAATCAAGTCTTCTGATTTTTACCGTGTACAGATAGTCTTCGCGGTTCTAATGACAAAATGATGGGAAACGATTCCAACACTCGACTCCTCTAGCTCCCTTTGGCAATGCTATAATGGCGACTCAGATCGCGGCGCACAATCCTTCATAACATTTGGTGTGTCTCATAAATCCCTGCTCGATGTCCTATTGTTTCTGCTTCTCGTGGCAAAAGTGCTGCCGTTGGTTAATTTTTTCAAGGACATAGTAATTACAGCCGTCGTTCAATCTTGTAAAGCATCATTATACGTGTTGTTTTCCCCCTATAAAAGAGGGCGTTCTGTGGAACTACATCTTTTACCTCAATACTTTCGCTGGTGTGTTTTGCTTCTTCCTTCCCATCATCTTCTTTTGTTTTTTATCACTATGATGGGAGTTTTCTATCTCAATGCTGTTTGGGGGAGATCTTCCGGGACACATCGAGTCCTTCTACCGAGGTCTACCCTTATTGAACGTAAACATACACGTTGACCGTTGCTGCCACCGTTGGCTCGAAATAACAATGGGAGGAGAGTTGGTTTAACCCTTGCTTAGATGGTTATTCGGATGATGTACCGCTACTCAAAAAGGGTCTCAGAATACCCACCGCTGCTCACCTTCATACCCCTACTCGATGTGGAACTCTACCCTGAATCGGGAGCTTGCACAGCTCGTTGCTTGAAGAAGTGTATTTGAAGTAGCTGTGCAAGTAGGGCCAAGGATTGTTCGGCCCGCTCCCTCTCCGAATCTTCATTGGCCAAAGACGATCCTCGACCTTCGGAGAGCTGTTGCGCTTTGTCGTCCTTTCCTGCTCCCTAGTTGCTATTCCTTGGCTGTGCCAAAGTGGACAGCTGAGACAGGGCTTCCAGTGACGATCCTGGAGATACTTCTTTCGAGGGTAGAGTAGGTTTGAGGCCCTTTCTTCATGTATCCTCTTATGTCGCATCTGTATTGGGAACCCTTCGTAGGCTTTTGTACTTTGTATATTTCATAAGTGAGAAATGAGCTTTGTTGACTTCTTCTTTCGAATATGCTCTATTTCCTTACGCTTTCATGCCCATCGAGGCTCTTCAAATACATTCCTTTGTATTGCTGATCGCCGATATTAATTTTGGATGTAAGCGATTGCTTGATTTCCCGCCGATTGACATGGGCTTTTTTGGTCCCATTGTCGTCCTTCGGGATAACTTCGGGTCGATCTGGCAGGTTGGTGCTTGTAAGAGTCTCCCAAGTTATTCGGAGATCACGCGTTGAGTTTCGGGGCCTTAGGGGGCACTACCCCGGATGTAGGTCGTCCTCGGGTACCTTGGAGACCTTATTGATCCGGGCGTAGATGGTCCCTTTGGGCCGCATGAGATAGATCTCTGCTTCTTCTTTGGCGCTTGTTTGCTTTCACGCCCTTCGGGATTTTTAAATGCCTTCTATTGCTTATGGGTCGTTGTAGCTTGCCGTGATAGCCTGTTTTGGTCCCCAGCTGATTGGCAAGGCTCTTTCTTGCTTTCTTTTTTGTTGTACTTGGGACTGATGAGGGATCGACCGGATAGGCTCGAGCTGCCGGGGCCTGCTGGTTTGTTTGGAGATATTGCATCAAATTTGGGGCCTTTGGGAATGATACTCCGAATGAAGGTCATCCCTGGGTGCCTTGGTGGGCCCTGTTGATTTTGATGTGGATAACTCTTTCGAAGAGTGCAAGGTTGGCTTCCGTTCGAGGAGTTTGCTTGTGTGTGGGTGCTTCTTTGGGACCTCGTAGAGCTTTGGAGATCAGAGCTTCTTCGGGTTTTCTCCTCTGGGAGGGAATTGTGATATCGGTCACACGCCTTGCATCTAGCATCGGTGCCCTTGAGCTTATCGCAACCCTGCTTCTTGGTGGACGGAGGCTTCAAATGTGAAACACTACCTTGAGCATGGAGATGATTCGCGTGGATCCTTGGGCTTGGTCATCCGTTGGAGGATGTTTTCTAGGTCGGGTATTGAAACGCCGAGCCGCGTCGAGGCCATTGGCTTCGTGGGGCTTACATTTGGTAGGTGACTTCGCCGCTATTTTTTGTGTATAAGAGGGGTGGATTCGGCCTTTTTGTGAGACTTCACTATTTTTGGGCAGTTGTTCTTCTGTTCCAGCATCAGACTCCCTATCTTCTAAAGTACGAAAAGCATCCATGTTTCTTTGCTTTATTTTGTTATTTCTGCTTCAATTACGGAGACCACTTCGGAACCGTTAAGGCAAAGGGCAGTGAATGTCATTCCCGTTGTTGGAGAGTCAAAGGGCTTCGCTCTAGAGACAGCGTCCTTGATGAGAGAGGAATACCTGAAGATGGTGAGGCAATACTATGGGTGGAGCGAGGGGATGACACTATGGGTGCTTTCCCCACGCGAAGGCATCACGGACTCTGACGATGGGTTTTTGAGCGTCTACCTATACCCTTTTGCGTTTGGCCCTCTTGATAAGGTCGTGCTTGACATCTGCTCGAAGTATCGGTTTACCTTGGTGCAAATTCGTCTGTCACTTTGGAGGACGGTGCTGATAATGAGGTTTTTTGCGGAGAAAGCCGGACTTGAATTCACGATTGACCATCTCATCAAGTTGTATCAGCCTTTCCACTATCGTGGACTGCTAACCTTGAGGGATCGCTCGCCCATTCCCCTCATTGTTAACGATGATGAAAGTGGAGATCGAGGGCGGGCCAGTTGGTTTGTCCGAGTCAGGATGATCGATGACGTCCCTGAGGAGTTCCTGCCATTCCTCGAGGGGTGGAATTACGCACGTAATATAGGCGCTTTTCCGTTCCTTCAATTTTCGTTCATAGCAAAAATCGGCCAAGTAATCAGTATTATTCCCTTTGTTGCAGCAACTTCATGGTTCCGGGTCAAGTTCACGATATGCCCGGCTGGGTTCGGAGGCTGGTGACCCATTCGTCTTGCGATGAACGTAGGTAGCTAGTTATGTATCGCATCAGGGGGGGAGTGGATCATCAAGGTATGTGCGTATGTTGCTTTTCTTTTTTGCCGGTATATTTCTAAGGCGGTATTTTCCTATCTCATATGCACTGGATGCATTATTTTTGTAGATATCGGGCGGTTTCTCGGGGCGAGGTAGCATTTTCTCAGAGAAGAAACGGAATCGTCAACTTGCGAGCCGAGAGACAGTAGCAGCAAGAGGATCCGGGACCCATCATGCGAAGGAGCTTCAAGTGGCACTAGCGGGGCTCGTATATCTAAGGACGGGGCATCACCCGAGTCGGCTGCCCCCAGGGTATCTATTTCCCGATGAGCGGTATTATCAAGAGTGTGTTCTAATTTGGGGAAAACTTTCCATCTTCATTTTGCGGTGAGTTCATGCATAATTCTCTTCATACCCCGCGTCTTTCTCCCCTCAATGAATCTTTCCTGCGCAGACCTGTGACAGGCTCAAGTCTGAGTTGCTTCATCAAAAGGCCAAGTTCTAGAGGGCTCGGGATGAGGGAGAATCCTTTAAGCTTCTTTGCAAGGAGAAAGAAGTTGAGCTGCAGCATTGGCGACATGAGGCGTATCGATACTCAAACAATGAGAGCTATTTGATAGAGCATGTAATTTCACGCAGTGCATTCTTTGCTTTTTTTTAATTTTAAGGCTAACTTCTTCTTATCGTGTTAGCTGCAAAAAAAGACAGAGGCCTTGGAGTACCTCAAAGGTGAGGTGAACCGTGTCAGGGCAGCCTTCGAGGAACTAAGGGGCCAGATGCAGGCTCAAGCCTTAGAAGAGGTGAGTGCTTTAGCCAAGACTCCTGCCTTCGAGGCCCAGCTCAACTTGTCCTGAAGTAACGCCAAAGTTCAAGCGGATATGATCGAGAAACTAGAGTCTGAACTCTCGAAGGTCAGGGGCGAGATAGTTGACGCCCGGACGGGAGCGATGCCGAGCCGAACCAGGGCGGATCATGAGATGGCAATTTTCATAAAGGAGGTTGTTGATGCCCAATCCGAGTTGAGGAAGCTCTTGATCTTGAGAAGAGTATCGAGGAATATATTCGTTGCCGGTCCTAGAGAGAAGTGTTCGAGGAAGTCGGAGCAAGAGGCTTTATCCTCTCAGAGGAATTGGCTCAAGCAAGGGCAGACGAGCGCGATGCTCGGGCACTCCTCGTGGGTGTTACAGAGGGCGATATTGACGGGTTGTATCTTCTTGGAAAAAAATATACCTCCTACTATTTTGTATCTCTGTCTACGGCGCACGTAGAGCGTGCCCATGATGGAGAATGTTTCTACCGTATATAAGGAGAATTTCAAAGTGTTATTCTTTTTGTACCTTTTTCTGTCGTTGCTCTTCATGTAGATTGGTTTGTGGGATCGGTCCCTGAGCCGTGCTATGGATCAAACTCTGATTGGCCTTCCAGCTTTTTCCTCCCTTCATGGGCAGAGGGTGATGACCCTATGTGCTCCTGGACTGAAGCGTTAACGCGAGCGCGTGCCCTGGGGATTTTTCGTGATTGTTGATAGCTTCATCAGGGTCGTACTTGTAGGCATATGGTGATTGAATTGCCCTCGGGTTTAGTCTCCGAGTTGCGTTGCAATTCGAGCCGTAATCGACCCTTAAATTTCATCTGAGTTTTTGGCCAGCGATGGTGATCTTCCGCGTTGCTAGGCCATCGGGACCTTTTAGTATGAGGCCCGCAGGTATGCTTATTTGGCGACAGTGGCACTTACATTAATTTGTCGTAGAGACCTTTCAATATAGGGCCCGGAGGCTCGCTTAGCCTGCGATAATGGAACTTACGTTGTTTGGTCGTAGAGACCTTTCGATATGAGGCCTGGAGGCTTTGCTTAGTTTAACTATTTTGGATATGTTCTCCGAATAGGGTTACGATTCGAGCTCTATATAATCCTCAAGTTGTCAATTTTCAATTTTGATGGTCATAGAGACCTTTCGGTGTGAAGCCTGGAGGTTTTTCTTAGCCGGCGACAATGGCACTTACGCTGTTTGATGTGAGGCCCGGAGGCTTTTGTAGGCTTTTTTTTCTCTCGTTAAGCTCTTATTGATTATTTTTCCTGACCCGTCATCGGTTCTAAAAGAACTTCGATTTCAAGTCATAATCAGCGATGTTTTGAGCACCTCGGAAGGTTCATAGCCCATAGGTCGAGTAGATTGATGCTTTTTTGATTTCGGAGTCGACATGGTCGGGACTCGTTTTTTTCCTGTTGAGGGAAGCCTATGTTTTAACCGGTTCTTTCCGAAGTAGATTCGGAGGATTTTTTAGCAATAGTCGGGCGTCCCCGAGTCGCGGTTTTTTGGGCTGTAGCAACCGTTTCAACCGTAGTCGTGTGCATTTGGCCGAGGCCATTTTTGTTCCTAAGAAGCAGTTTTAGGCATCCACACCGAGGTTATGCCCTATAGGTATTCTTAAAAATGCAATGTGTAGCCTAAACTGCGGGATTTTTCATGCATGTTGAGGTCTTACAGTTTGTCATGCATGTTGAGGTCTTACAATTTGTCATGCATGTTGAGGTCTTACAGTTTATCATCCCTATTGAGGTCTTACAGTTTATCATGCCTGTTGAGGTCTTATAGTTTAGGGAGAATAGATCTGGTTTTGCCGATGTTGCCCGTTAGGGTCTTACAATTTTGGATTTTTTAGTGTGTGGCGATTGGCGACAGTCTTCGAGTCATCGAGTTCACTTGAAGACAGCTTCTCGTAAGCTCGGAGTTGTTTTCCGGAGGCTTTGGTGAGCCCAGAGTTCCGACCCTGAGGGTCGTACAAGTTGTTGAATTGCTCATGGTGTGTCTCCGAATATATCGGATCATTTTAGGCTTGAATACAGCCTTTTGTAGCCTTAGGGCCGTATCGCAAGTGCTTTGTGAGCCCGAAACCCTGACCCTAGGGTCGCGAGGGTGCCAAATTGATTAGGTCTCCGAGCGTTTCGGGATGTATTTGATGTAGAGGTTCTTTGTTAAGGATAAGCCAAAATATTTTTCTTCAAAGCTCGAATGCTTGGAAAATGTTCCTTATTGCTTGGAAAAAATATAAGTTGTAAATACATGTTGTTCTGTTGTCATGAGTCTGGTCTACAAGGGTGTGACTCTCCTGATTATCGGACGTGCTTGTATGGTCCCATATTGGAAAATAGATAGAGATTGTGGACTTGTTTGGTCCCTTCCCTGGGGACGTGCAGTCCTGCTAATAATCTCGTTGGCGAAACCCTCTTCCTGATAGAAACCCGATCGAGGAAAGAATGTAGGGTGGCCGCGAATCCTCGAACGGGATCTAGAACTACTGAATGTCTCGGCTGCCTTCCTGCATACAGATTAGCAACAAGAAAAAACAAGGAAATGATAAAAGGATGTTGCGTCCCTGGTAGTATGCTCCTCGGCAGTTGTATTCCTCATCTGCCCAGGTCGGGCCAAAGACGTGAGTGCTCTTACCTTCTGACCTCATTTGAGGGTAATGCTGGTCATGGGCGTAAGGCGAGGAATCTCCTTCTGTCACTTGTAGCCAGATGTTTTGGCTCTGCGTCTGTCATGGAGTTTCACACCCTTGGAGTATTAGGGCCAGGTCGTGTCACGGGCGACGTATTCGCCGTTGTCTGTACAAAGCGTCTGCATCCTTCGTTACCCGACGTATTAGCCCGAGCTCAGGCGGACCGCGTAGGGGGAGCAATTTGGATGTTGTGGCAACCGCCATTGGGGACATATTAGCGGTCCGGCATGAGGGCGACATTGGTCCAGACTGTCCTATTGGCTTTGGCCCGACATTGTCGATACAACTTTGGTTGATATACCTGTAGCCATTAATGTATGTTTTATTTGAAAATGAGCTCGAACGAAAAAAGGGATTACTAATATGTTAATGCGATGCCGAGGTGGAGTCTCGGTATCCTTTTTCCTCGAGCGAGAGTATGTCCTCGAGGAGTACTCCCCGAGATCGTCCCTTTTTGGCGACGGGTGCTTGCATTCTACGGATCTTAGCTGGGTGCCTGCATCCTTTAATGGTTGTGACGATATGCCACAGCTTGTCGGCTCTGCTTTGTTCGATTTCCCCTTGTCCGTTGAGCTGGATCCAAGTTCGCTTGCTTGACGATGCTTTATGGTCACTTTTGTTGGATGGCGTAGTTGCTGCTCTCTTGGGTCTGTAGCTCCAAACATTTCATGACTCTCATGGTGGGCCACGATTTCCTTGGAGGGATTTTGATCGAATAGGTCCGAGCCACCCGAAGTTCCCAACTTTACTTATTGTGACCACTATGTTTGGAACTGTAACGTTGAAATTGAACTTTATCGGGCGAGGTTTCCTTGCCGGTTGCATTTCGTTGAATTTGGTATCATTGGGAGTTCCTCGAAGGTGTTTCTTCGGACCACCGCCTTGTTGTTGCGAAATGCGCTATGCCTCGGGTCGTTTCTTCCGTTCGCGCCATGTGGACGATGACTCCGTTCGTTCAGTGTCGGCTTCTCTGTTGGGGATATGCCTAGATACGCCGATCCAGTGGGCGTCTCTCGAGGGTTATCCTCGGCTCTGACTTGGGTCCGGTGTTGGTTGTTGGTATATGACCAAGCCTCGACTGGATATTCGACTGGGCTTCGCTCAAATTGCTCTGGAGCTGCCGGGTATGCTTTGTTTGGGTTTTGGGTGAAGGCACGTGCCACCCTACTATTCGGGACCGGGAGTGGTCTCATTTGTCTTATCGGATAGCGGGGCACGGCTTCCCGTGATATTTTATTTCTTCTTCTTCTCCCGGCCTTTAGTGCGTTGAGCTCTTCTGGCATTATTTTGATGGCGTTGGCGCGTGCTTCCACGGATCGCGATAGTATGATGAGCGAGTTCCCGAGATCGGATGTCGAACAATGATTCCGTGTCGTGGTTTCTTCCGGGGGAATTTCTTCAAATCTCCTCATCGGGACGGGCCCGAGTTCTCCATTTTGGGGGTCGTCATTCGTAAATGGGCATGTATGAGTGGTGATGTACCTGTGAGGACTTGGGGTCCTGTCAACCCCAGGGAATTTCGTTGTTTCTAACTTCCGCAAAATGAGTCCCAGGAGTGTATCTCTGGGAGACGGTTGTTGTAGGAGTCTCTGCGAGCGTGAGTCGATCTTTTTGATAATGTCCTCTAGAATCCTCACCGTTACAACATAGGTAGTTGGTTCGTCGTTGCCCGATACCTTGGATACTGGCTCGAAGCGAGTAGATTTTTTTGGATGTTATCGCGCTAAGAGTCTCCGAGTGGCTCTATAGCTGAGAGATAGCCAAACGTTGTTCTGTAACATTTCAAAAATAATACGAAGATCAAATTCCCGTTCTACCGGGGCTGCGATTTTTCAGGTTTCCTATCGGTTAGCATGTAGCGTGCTGCCATCAAAGTGTAAGACTTTGTTACCCCACTGTGCAGTGTATGAATCCATATCCACTCGGACCAATCTAGATGCGTTATCGAGGTCCTACGGTGTAATGCCAGCCATTAGGATGGCCATATTGTTTTCCTTGCGATTTATGGGGTTATCGTCCTCGATTTCCCTTATCGAGCTAACCATTAACCTGAAATCGAGAGGTCTCGGGCAAGAAAAAGTGTGAGAGATATCGTGCATTTAAGTGACGAAACTAGCAAGAAAATAATCATTATTATTTTTAGCCCCACAGTGGCGCCAAACTGTTTACCGTGAAAATGGTAACAATAATTAAATTTGTAAATGGGATTCTAAAAATATGTGATCTATTCCCGAGCTAGTTTGAAAAGGTGATTAGTTCTAAACATGGAGTAAAACAGTAAAGATTGAGCTAGCCAAAGCGATAATCGAACCAGCCAGGGATGTTCCCGGGCTTAGGACAAGCCAATAGATACCTCGGGTCCAGACCTCGAGCCTACCTCGGGCGTATCGAAGGTAATCATTATCGAGGGTAATCGGGAAGGGGATAACAGATAAGTATGTGCATATAAGGCTTTATACCGTCAATCTTGAGCTAAATTACAAAGAACAAACGAAGAATAACAAAATGTTAGGGCGACCTCAAGGTCGAAGAACACTGATAATTTAGAAGAAAGAGAGAGGGAGAGAGAGAGAAAGATAGAGAGAGATTATTGCTTATTGGAGAAGTGGAGAAACAACAGTCCTTTACAAGGTGGGGTGAGTCCCCCTTATATAGGCGAGGGGACGCAATAAAATATGCATATATTATTTACAAGAGTAGAAAGATGGGACAGCATATTGCACGTCATCTCATTAGGTTACAGATAGATCGGCCCCGTCAGGTGTAGTCATGTGCTTTAGAGACATCTTTTCTCACCCTGACCTTGGGCCCTACTTCCTTTGATTTTGACCTCGATGAACCCTGAGGCCAAGAACTCGATCGTAGCTTTCCATCCTTGGGGTCTCGAGGGAGGTTTCCCAAATTGTCTTGATAGCGAAAATCAAGTCATCTGATTTTTACCGCGTACATCAATTATTAGAAATATTTTCTCAAAACTTTTCTAAGTGCTTAGAATAACAAGTGATAATTCTCTTACATGCCTAATCTCCTACATATTGTTCTTTGTGGGATTCAACCCCGACTCATAGTTGAGTAAATTATATTGCATGTCATCGTGTCCATTTACTTTTCAGTAGTGGATTTGGACATCATCGGGTATATATACATGGAAAAACATTATTTTTGGGACTTTTGATACATATAAAACCTATGGAGGCTAAGGAGGGGTTGGAGAAGCAAAAGTACAAGGAATTCATCATTCAATCCTCACTCAAGACACGATTTTGGAATGTTTTATGTTTTTCTTAACTTAAACATATTTTTGATGAATTACTCCATATCCATGGAGTAGTTCTCTTTAGGGTTTGATGGATTTGGTGTATTGATATTTGTTTGTGGATTATAATTCTAGTTTTATACATTGAATCATTTTGGATGTTTTAACCGTTGCATCTATATTCACTTGTTCATGTAATCGAGAGAAGCATAACTTGTGATATCTTTGCATTATTTTGTTGGTTGAATTCATTAATTTTTCTTAGCAATCGAATGAGGCTAGTTGAATTATTGATTAAACCTAGTTAGGAGGATAATCGATAGAGCTTCTCATAAATACCAATCCGCTATGAATTCTTGCATATATTCACCGAGCTTAAATTGGTTCATCTGGTGAGGTTGAGACTTAATCGAGAGAGGAGTTTATACTAAACATTTGAACTAATAATTGGGTGAATTTTAGAGACTCATTTTAACATTAGAAGTGAATCATTTAGAGTTAGATCCCAAACATTGTCTTGCAACTATCCTATCAACCCCTATTTTCTCCCATTAACATATTTCCTTACTCATTACTTGTGTCAATTGTCATTAACTCTAAATTCTTAGTTAATTTTAGCATTAATCATATAATTATTAATTGTTTATCACCTTGGATAGCAATCAAACTATAAACTATGAAAATTTTGTTTAACTCCAATCCATATGGATACGATATTATATTATGTTATAATCGACTAGCGAGCATATTTAAATGTGTGATTTGCACTCGTTACTCGTAAAAAATATATTTGAAAAACAAATAAGGAAAACCATGGATATTTATATAGACAATATGCTCGTTAAGTCTTTGAACACAGATGATCACCTTAAGCATTTGCAAGAAACTTTCGACATATTAAGGAAGAAAAACATGAAGCTTAACCCTGAGAAATGCGCGTTCGGGGTCAGCTCCGGCAATCCTAGGATTTTTGGTATCACAAAGGGGAATTGAAGTAAACCCCGATAAGATCAAAGCCATCAAAGACATTCCGGACCAGCTGTCAAGCGTGAAAAAAGTTCAAAGGCTAACAGGGAGACTGGCCGCTTTGAGCATGTTTAATTCCCAATCATCAGAAAAATACCATTGTTTCTTCGCACTGCTCAAAAAAAAATTACTTCGAGTGGACCACAGAATGCCAACAGGCTTTGAGAGAATTGAAATGATACTTGACAATCACTCTATGATTATCAAAACCGAAGGAAGGTAAAACACTGTTAGTTTACCTCGCAGTCTTCGAGGTAGCTTAAGCACCAGTTTAGTTCGTGAGGACGAAGGTACGCAATCTCCCATTTATTACGTTAATAGAATTTTAACAAGAGCAAAAAATCACTACCCGCATTTGGAGAATCTGGCCTTAGCTCTCGAAGTCGCCGTTCGAAAGCTGAGGCCATACTTCCAGTGTCACCCGATAGCAATGGTGACCACCTTTCCCCTACACAACATCCTTTACAAACCCGAACTCTCTAGTATATTGGCCAAATGGGCCGCCTAAATGAGTGAATTCGACATAGAATATAAACCAAGGACTATGATTAAGTCACAAGTTTTGGCCGACTTTGTAGCCGATTTCAGTCTGGGACTGATGCCTCTAGCAACCAAAAAAATAGTGATGCCGTCATAATCAACATCGGGAGTTTGGACCTTATTTACGGACGGAGCTTATAATGTAAAGGGGTCCGGTCACGGCATAGTATTAACCACACCTTCGGGAGAAACCCTGAGGCAGTCTATCAGAATGGTCCATTTAACTAACAATGAAGAAAAGTATGAAGCTTTGATTGCAGGACTCGAACTGGTCGAGAGACTAGATTCTGAGGTCATAGAAATCAAATGCGACTCTTAGCTAGTGGTAAATTAGTTCTACGGGATCTTCAAAACCAAAGAGGAGCGCATGTAACAATACGTAGTGAAGGCCCAGGATCTGCTAGCTCAATTTCACGAGCGGTCGATTACTCACATCCCGAGGAAAAAATGCAAAAGCAGTCATTAGCTAACATCGATTCATCAACGAAAATGAAGGGATTAGATTCCGCGACAGTAGTACAACTCATGCACTCGGTCTTAGACACCGATAACTACTATGAGGTAAATACGACTAATTTGGTCTGGGACTGGAACAATGAGATCATCGATTATATTGAGCACAGGAAGTTTCCCGAAGACATCAAGGTGTCCCGGGCGCTGTGCAGAAAAGTAGAATGATATAGCTTCAAAGGAGGCAAACTGTACAAGAAATCTTACCATGGCCCGATACTTGGGAGCATCCGAAGCTAATTATGTTACATGAGAACCGATAAGTCCACGAAGTGATATGTGGAAATCATTCGGGCGCAGATTCCTTAGTGTAAAACTGGTAAGGACAGGATATTATTGGCCCGATTGGAACAAGACGCCAAAGCTTTCGTGCAAACATGCGGTAAGTGCCAACGCTACGCACCACTCTTACATCAACAAATGAGCCATTACATTCAGTTCTATTTTTGTGGTCATTCATGAAGTAGGGAATGGATATCGCCAAACCGCTACTGCCTCCCATAGCAAGGTAAGGTTTCTTTTAATTTTAACTAATTTGTTTACCGTGAAAGTGGTAGTAACAATTAAATTTGTTGATGAGACTCTAAAAATACGTGATCTATTTTTATGCTAGTTGTGGAGCAATTGATGCTATGTGTGTGAAGTTTAAGGGTGAAATGCGAGCTAAAATAAAGTGGTAGTCGAACCGAGATATAGCCGTTTGGGGCCTCGAGCTAGTCGATTTTGGCCCTCGAGGTAGGGTCCCAAGCTCGGGCTCGAGCTATCAGGGGCAGTCGAGGAAGGGCTAATAGATGCAATAATATTAAAGGAGGCTCTTTATGGCCAATGATAAGCAATAAATGAAGAACAAGTATGAACATAATAAAATAGAGCAACAATTTTGAGAGAGTATGCTAGAGAGAAAAGAGAGAGAGTTATCATATATTTCATGTAGAGTAGTTGGAGCAACATTAGTTCTATACAAAATAGTAAGAACCCCCTTTATATAGAATAGGGGAAGCTTATATGGTAAGGCATACATTAGTTGTAAAGGTATGGAGATGGGACGGCTGGATGTGACTCCCCGATTAGGGTTTAGAGTAGCCTAGCTAGGCTTTGTCAGACTTAGCCGCGTCTTGGGGACTCCCCATTTTTACTCTAGTCTCGGCCAATATTCTCTTCATACTGGGTGCCAACGAGATCCGAAGAAGAAAACTCGAGCACATCTTTGCAGCCTCGAGACTTCGAGGCGATCTTCCGGAATGCCTCGATGACGGGAAATTAGTCTCTTCGATTTTATCGTATACATGATTATTTTTCTCCGCATTTTTTAGAGTGAAGGTGATAAGAAACGATTTTGAGCTTCTTCCTCCTTAAGTGTTCTTGTAATCAGCATCGGTCGCACGACGCCAAGGCACGATACGCACGTAGCCCCTGAAAATCTCCGTATTGTTTATGGCAGTTGGTTGTCTCTTGTCCTTCTTCAATACGCATGCAGAGCTTCTATAAATACTCCCCTTCTCCCCTTCTTAATTTCTTTAAATCATTGCACTTCCAAACACAGAAAAGGTCCGCTCTTCCCTTGTTTTTGCAACTCTTTTTCTCCTTCCGAAATCTTCTAGTAATGGCAAAAACTTTTGCCTCTGCCTCTCAGGAGATTGCAGTTTCATCATCTTCACTTTTATCTCAAGGTGAAGTGGCCACACCTCCCTGCGCTGAGGACTGTGTCCTCGGACCCTTTGCGATGATTTCTGATTTCAAGGTCGAAAGACCTTCCTCGAAGCTGGAGCGTTGTGACCCCATGATTCGATATATCAGCTCGATAACGGATGTTAGAAGGGTGAAAATTGACTGCCGCTGGGAGGATACCGTGCTTGTGGAGGTCCCCTCCCAAAGAGATTATATTACAGCATATAAAGCCGGCTTTCTGAGCGTGTACACCTATCAATTAACCTTAGGGCCAATGGGGCCATCCTCGCCCCTGATCAACCCCGTGATTTTTGATTTCTGTCGGCAGTATCAAGTAACCCTTGGTCAAATTCATCCTTCGTTCTGGTGCGTGGTTTATATGATCAGGCATTACACAAACATGGTCGGGGAGATGCACTTCACCCTCAACCACCTGATCAGGATGTATAGCCCTCGTCTCCTTCGTGGGGGCCTAATCAAGCTACAATATCGAGCCTCGAGGTCTCTTTTTGCCTGTACCAACAAACTCGGGAGTGGAGGATGAGCAAGCCGATTTGTCTCATTGAGTACTTCTGACCTAATTCAGGTGGAAAAGACATTGTTTCCTGATAAGTGGAACGTGGGGCATAAGTAGATGCGTTATATAAACTTCTTTTGCTTCTTTTTGACAATGTCTCTTCAGGTATATAACTTTTCTTCCCATACCATTTCAGCCATAACGACCTACCCTGGCACAATTTCTAATCTCTGGGATTGGGTCAGCCGTTTGTATTCGATCTCCCCATATGTTGAGCGAGTGTGGAACAATTTATCCCGAGCTCGATGGGAAGTCAAGGATCATGGTAAGCTCCGAAACCTGCTGCAGCCGCATTCTTTTGTCCAAATCGCTATTAGTGTCGTTCCCTATTTTTTTATCTTTCGCCTCTGCATTTGTGTAGGTCTGGGGAAAATCCTATTGATGAAGGGAGAATTTCCCATTGAGGGGAATGCCCCGGTGCCCGGCGAGAGGAAGAGAATGCAGGAGGATCCATTGGACAGGCTGCCAGAATTCAAGAAGGTTAAGGCGGAAAGGTCTAGGTTCAACCCGGCAGCTCTGACTCCGAAAATGGCAGAAAACTCTCGAGTTGATGGTGAGGGGGAGAGTAGCTTCTCGACGGCTCCCGAGAAGCGTTTAAACTTGGCAAATCCATATGCCGTAGGGACGAAGGCTTATGAATCGGAGCTTTATGCTGTTGTGGTTCAGCTTCATGGCGGGGAGACCATGGACGGAGTATCAAGTACTACCCCTGAGTTGGCTGGCGGCCATGATTCTCCTCGAGTCAAGGTGCTCTTGATAGGCAGTTCGGAGGGGCCTAGCCCCGAGGCCTTGAGCGGACAAGGGGTGGATCATGCGAACGTCGTGGTCGTGATTGATTCTCCTCAGGGAATGTCTCTACCACCTTGAGGTGTGCAGGATGGTCCGTATGAAGAGCCCCCCGATGTAGAGGCACCAGTCAAGAATGGAGATGCGCCCAAGACACTGCCAACAGCTCTTAGGGGACTTCCTGAGGTCGATGCTTCACTTGTTTTTGGTGAAATGGGCAGACCTTGTGGGAGGGTAATTTTTGCTAACTCTGTTCATCGTCTGGTCTGCTTCCGATCTTTGGTTTTTTCTAACTTATCTTTTTTAATGGCCCCGGGACAAGGCACTTTATAGCCAGGTTTTCATCCGATACCAGGATAAGGTAACCCGTCGTGAGCGTGAGAAAGCCTATCTTACCAAGCAAGTTTATCCATCCTCTATTTGTTATTTTCTGATTTTTGTTAGTTTTCATTGCCTTAGCATCTTGTACCTACTTTTTTCAATATGAGAAGGAAAGTGCTTTGCTGAAAGAGGAGCTTCGGGACAGAGATGTCGAGATTCCCGAGCTTAGCTGGTACGTAAGGGAGATAACTTCCGAGAGGGACACCCACCAGGGGAAGGTGACTTCAATTGGGCGTCATCTCTGGGATGCGAAGGAGGATAGCAATAAGTACAGAGGTCTCCATTTCGGGCTGGTAAGTGCACTTTCTAGGATCAAAGCTGAAGCCGAGGATCTTGTATCTTTTCATGGGGAGGAAGATATTTCCACAAGCGTTCGTATTGAGAGGTCGTCTGGGGAGGCTAGTGTGGGATCAATTCGAGCTATGACTCATGCTTGGTTGGAACCTCGAGAGCATACCTCTGGAGGTGTGTCGGGCGGCAGCTCAGGTGGGGCCGAAAATGAGGGTGAATCCTCGAAAATGGAAGATGTTGTTGAGCAAGGGTCACTGGAGAACTCGTAGTTATCGAGGTGTGACCCATAGCGAAGCCATTGAGGATGTAGGACCGATGATGGATTAGGATCCTATTCATTTCCCTCTTCATATATTCTATTTTCATCTTTACATAAGTAGGAAAGGGAACTTTGTGGCTTTTCTTCCTCTATTCCCTTTTTTGTCTTAACTTTGGTCGGGTGATCCGATTTCAAAGTTGGTAAGAATCCTTAGATTCGTGATATGACCCTGGGGCTTATTAGGTAGGCCCGGGGGCTCTTACGCACTCGATCGATGTGACCTTTAGTGCAAGCTGGCGTTAGAGCTCTTATGCTTCTGCTCAGCTATTTTGGGTTTGGTCTCTGAGTCGGGTTTCAACCTGAGATTATATGACCCTCAAGCTTTTTGTGTTTGCATGGGCTGGCAACAATGGCTCTTACGCTTTGCCCTTAGGCATGTGTGTGGCTCTGAGGCTCGTTAGGCTGGCAATAATGGCTCTTACGCTTTGACCTTAGGCATGTGTTTGGCCCTGAGGATCGTTAGGCTGATGACAATGTCTCTTACGCTTTGCCCTTAGGCATATGTATGGGCCTGAGGCTCGTTAGGCCAGAGACAATAGCTCTTATGCTTTGCCCTTAGGCATGTGTGTGGCCCTGAGGCTCATTACGCTGGCGATAATGGCTCTTACATTTTGCCCTTAGGCATGTGTATGGCCTTGAGGCTCGTTAGGCTGGCGACAATGGATCTTACGGTTTGCCCTTAGGCATGTGTGCGGCCCTAAGGCTCGTTAGGCTGGTGGCAATGGCTCTTACGCTTTGCCTTTAGGCATTCAGGCTTTATTTTCCTCTCGTTAAGGACTTTTGCAATGATTTTGCCTGACCTGCCATCGGTTTGGGAGAACCTTGATTTCTAGTCATTTGCGGCGATGTTTGAGCACCTCATAAGATTTGGCTCATAGGTTGAGTAGCTCGAAGCCTTGTGATTTGGAGCTGACATGGTCGAAGCTCTTTTGCCTGTCGAGGGTAGCCTGCTTAACTGATTCTTTTCGAAGTAAATTCGAAGTAATGGACTATGATTTTGTAGCGACTATCGGGCGTCCCCGAGTCGCGTTAGTTTGGCTGGTGCAGCCATATGACCGTAGTCATTTATGTTTGGCCGGAGCCATTTTTTGGTCCCGAGTATAGTAGTTTAGATGTCTATATTGAGTGTATGCCTTTTTAGGGGTCTTACAAATTCGATATATAGCCTAAACTTTGAGATTGATTTTATGCCTATTGTAAGGTCTTACAAAACTTTCATGCCTTTTGAGGTCTTACAGTTTTTGCCGATACTTGGTATAAGTATGATTCATGCCTTGCTTGAGGTCTTATAGTTTTTGCTGATACTTGGTTCAGGTAGGATTCATGACTTGCTTGAGGTCTTACAGTTTGTGTTGTTGCTTTGTATAAGTTTTACAAAACTGAGCCTGTCCGTTCAGGGTCTTATGGACTTGAGTTTTTTGCTGAATAGCAATTGGCGATAGTCTGTGAGTCATCGAGTTTGTTTTTGCTTGAAAGCCGTTATTCGTGAGCTCAGGATTGCCTCATTTAGGGCTTACGACTTTGGAGATTTCGATCCTGAGGTCACGCGTATGCTGAGTTCTTTCGCACCAATCTTCAAGTATTCGGGTCGCTTTCTTTTTGGAGATATGTCATGATTTATGTGTTGCCCCGTTGAGGGCTTACTATTTTGGAGTTTCGACCCTGAGGTCATGTGGGTACCGAATTATCGATGCCAGTCTCCAAGTATTTGGGATGTTTTTCGATGAAGGAATTGTTCTGGCAAAAACACTGGGTTTTCTATGGAGCATGAGTCATGTTGGAAAAAAGAATTCTTTGATTATTTAGAACTAGTACATGTGCTTCCACCATCGGGGGCTCGACTGTGCAAACACGGCTCATACGACCGTTTGGTCCGGTACATCATTTTCCCATTGGGACCTTGTTTGGCCTTTCTTGGCTCTTTTGAGCGGATGATCTTCCGAAAGGATGTCCTTCAGCGCTCATGATTGATAGAAAAAGAATCTTTGAAGACTTGTTAGATTCCCCTTAGGTAGCATATAAGTGTTGCCTCGTTAAAAACCTTGCCAGCAAAACCCTTCCGGGACAAAATCTGGTCGAAGGAAAAGAGTGCAACGCCTACTCAGGGGCGCTCGCGGAGTTTCTAATCGAATGTCCTAGCAATAATATCACTTTAGCATTGATATTTTCCAGTTGCTCGAAAGTTGTTCTTCCTCCATGGTACCGAGCTTATAAGATCCTTTGCCGACTATTCTGAGGACGCGATATGGTCCTTCCTAGTTCTGTCCTAGCTTTCCTTCATTAGGAGTTCGTGTGTTGAGAGTGACTTTCCTTAGGACTAAGTATCTGACTCTGAAATACCGGAGTTTCGTTCATCTGTTATAATACCTTTCGATTCTCAATTTCTGGGCGGCTATTCAGATCAGCGAAGCTTCTTATTTTTCATCTAGTAGTTCAAGGGTCGTGGTCATGGCTTCGTTGTTTGAGATCTCGGTAGCATGTTGATCTGGCGCTTGGCTCCTTGACCTCCACTGGTATCAATGTTTCAGCGCCATACACTAATGAGAAAGGTATTTCCCCTGTGCTTGACTTTGAAGTCGCTCGGTATGCCCACAGTACTTCGGCAACGTTTCTATCCACTTTCCTTTGGTGTTCTCCAGCTTCTTTTTTAAGTTTTGAATGATGGTATTCGTAGATTCGGCCTGGCTGTTTACACATGGATGGTAAGGCGTTGACAGGTTTCTCTTGATTTTATGGTCTTCAAGAAATTGTGTTACCTTGCTCCCAATGAATTGCCTCCCATTATCGTATGTTATCTCGGAGGGGATTCCAAATCGGCACATAATGTGATCCCATATGAAGCTGATGACTTCCTTCTCTCTTATTTTTCGAATGCCTGCACTTCCACCCATTTTGAGAAATAGTCAGTCATAAATAAGATGAATTTAGCTTTACCTGGTGCCGTTGGAAGGGGGCTGAAGATGTCCATCCCCCATTTCATGAACGGCCACAGTGATAAGACAAAGTGTAGTTGCACGCTGGGCTGGTGGATCATAGGAGCGAATCTCTAGCATTTGTCGCATTTTCGGATGAATTCTTTGGTATCTTTTTCCAAGTTGTCCCAATAGTAGCCTGCTCTTACCACCTTTCGGACTAAGGATTCGGTGCCAGAATGGTTTCCGCAAGTGCCCTCATGAATTTCTCAGAGCACATAATCTGTGTCACACGGCCCTAGACATACTGCTAGGGGGCCATCAAAAGTTATCCTATATAGAGTCTCGTTTTCGTCGAGCAAAAAATGGGCTGCTTTGGTTCGCAGTGACTCTTTTGGGTCTGCGGGCAGCTTCCCGTCATTTAAATAATCAATATATTTATTCCTCCAATCCCATGTTAGGCTGGTGGAATTAATCTCAGCATGACCCTCCTCAACCACTGATTTAGATAACTGAACAACAACTCCGGGGTGTAGGTCCTATTCTTCAACAAATGATCCCAGATTTGCGAGGGCGTGGCCTTGCTATTCTGCTCTCGGGGTATATGTATTGTTGACATCCAATTTTGACCCTTCTTTCTTCCAAATTATCACTTTAAGTTTCTAATATTACTAATAATTTAAGAATAATTATTTTACAGTTGTTATCCCAAGATAGACATCATTATTATTATTATTATTATTATTATTATTATTATTATTATTATTATTATTATTATTATTATTATTATTATTATTATTATTGTTGTTGTTGTTGTTGTTGTTGTTACAACAACTAGGTGTCAGCGCCTAGAAGTTATATTAACAGAATCGTAGGTGACAAATGGATTAGGAACTAGTTTTATGGAGGGACAATGTCCTAACCCCGTGAGAACCTGATATTTGTTTCATTTGATTATATCCCGGGAATATATATACATTTATAATTGATGAGTGTATTATGTACACCTCACAAGTTTAAACATTCGAGGATGAATGTTTCTAAGGAAGAAGGATGTTGCTTTGTCAAAAGTAAAATAAGAGAGAAAGGGGCGTCATCTAGTGATGAGATACTATGGGCTTTAGTCTTTTGTTTTGGGATGCAAATGCTAGAACGGAATTGGACCTAACTATTGGTAATTGGGCCTTGTATCGAAATGGACAGCTAAGATTCAATGGTCCAGGCCTTTAATTAGGCTGAATTGCTGGGCCTTTTCCTTCTATCTTGCATCGTTTTCTTTAGGCTTTTAGTAAAAGATTAAGCTAATCTCATACCATATAATACTAATATTAAAATGCCTTGATAAAGTTATAACTGATAGTATTTAAAATAATTATGAGGTATTGCTAAACAACTATTATAGNAGATCCGTTAATTTGCTCGCTTCGACGTTCATTAGTTGTTTGTAGAAGCGGGTTCGAGGTCGGAGTTCAATAGTGCATCTAAGACTCCGCCTTAGTTCACTGCACCGTAAAAGGTCAGTGTCTGTCTTTTCATTTTGTTTCTGATTGTTTATCGTATGTTTGCAATTTAGCATTTGTTTTAGGCATAATGGTAGTTGTTGTTTTCTACTCACATTTTGTGTATCCTAAAGAATAGGTTTTAGCTTTATTGCTCCGTAGTCCTTAATGATGCATACAATGAGCATGTGTTATGTATTTTAGCAGAAGTTCTATGGCTCTTTTAGTTGTTATTCATCTACTAGAAACCATGTTTTAAGAGTAATAATATAAAAAATCATGTCCAGAAGCTTAATAGTCTTGAAAGTTGTATATATTTTATGTTGATGGATGAAATCGCAACCTTAATTCAGGATCTTTCTTTAGTTCTCAGGTAGTATGCATTCAGGCTCGAAGTTTATCCTCTAGAATCCATGGATATTGGAATCTATTGTTTTTTATGTGGATTGAACGAATGTATATAGATTGATGTTGTCTATTTAATTTATCGAGATTCATGAAAGGTTTGAATAGTACTCCAGACACCATAAGAAATCTCTGTTATAAAATACATAAGTATATTCTGTCTAGGACCCTTTTTGCTGAGATCTTGCATTTCACCAACCCCTTTGTGTTTGTTACATTTTAGGGAAGTCGTGATCTAGATTGTATCTTTGTAAAGTTATGATACCAGTCCCTTTTTAGGCCGAATGCCCACCCATGGATATGTGTTTGTGATTATGAGAATTGTATTCATATCTTACAAGCCATGAATTAGAGAACATCTACTATTTTGCTTAACCCATCCTGTGTTTGATAAATCATTCTAGGAAGTTTTTTTATTCTCTTTTTAATCTTTGTGTATGTAAGATATCATGCATTAGGCTTTCTCATGTTTAGATATTTCGGTCACCATCTAATTATAATGGGCTAGAAATTACATCTTCGAATATTGTATTTGCTTTAGAAAAATTGATCTCAAGAGTCATGTTTAGCTAGAATTTTAAAACGCGATTCAGAGTACTAGCTTGGTTTACTCTCACTCAAGAGAAGCATGCCTTAGAATACTTTCTTTAATCTGCAGCTGCTATATTCTTTAAGACCTTAATAAGATAATTGAAAGTTCTATTCGAACATTTCACTTGCATTAATTCACATT
>MU676533.1:0-23834 GCA_026770625.1 Nicotiana glauca
CTTGGTCAAAGAAAGACGATCGGGAACAATCTCCAGATTGTACTGAAAATGATTTGCAAAGGCTTGGGCTAAGTCGCCCCAGGTATACCAGCGGGTGTGATCCTGCCTCGTGTACCATTCCAAGGCTGACCCACTGAGGCTCTAGCTGAAGTATGCCATTAGCAATTCGTCTTTTCCACCGGCACCCCTCATTTTACTACAAAATCCTCTCAAATGGGCCATGGCGTCACCATGACCATCATAAAGATTGAACTTTGGCAATTTAAAACCCACCGACAATTGGACTTCTGGAAACAGGCACAGGTCTTTATAAGCCACACTTACTTGCCCCCCGAGACCTTGCAGGTTTCGGAACAACTGTTCCAGACTTTTTACTTTACGAATCATTTCTTCCTGTTCGGGGTTCTTGGGTAGTTTCTCTTCCTCGGATATATCAATGAGAGGAGTATAATGGATGGCTCATGGGGTCTAAAAGTAGGTTCTGGTGGATAGTAGTGGTTTTCTTGGGTGTGGAACAGAGGTTCACTTGAAGACTTGTGTAACGTGGCAGGTGGAGGAGCCACGTACACAGGAGAAACTGGTGATGGTGGTGGTGGGATTTGCTTTGGTAGTGAAGGAGGTGGTGGTGTTTTAGAAGTGGTTAAATAATATGGTGGATATGTAGGGTAGGCCGGGGAGGAATTTACGGTTGGAGGATCTTGTGTTTGAACTGGTGGAGGAATATAAGCGGGATTAGCAGGATATGTAGGTAAGGGTTGTCCTTTCGCCCAGGCCTGGTACATTTCGGCCATTTGTTGTTTCAGTTTGTACATTTCCTCCTTCATAGCATTCACATCCACTATTTCTTCATCCCTAGCCGGGTCAACAATTGTAACTTCGATCTCTTGACTAACCATTTTTGACATATCATTGGAACGGGTATTGTACGGATGGGTTGCCAGAATGCCAGCTAGCTAAAACCACCCGTCTGTACTCATTAACAACAGCGTTCATTAGTGGTTAGGACATTATTAATCAATAATCGCACATTGGGAGCATAGATGCACGTAAACAATTTTGCTCGGCCATATGCGTCATCCCGGCTTTCTCAATTATGGCTTTTCTTTTATTCTTGCCTTTTTCCTTTGCTTTGCTAATTCTTTTGTTACGGCTTTTCGCTCTTTCTTTCTTTTCTTCCTTTTTCATTTTCATTTTTCTTTTTTTATTCAATATTATTTTGACTCGTATTTATATTTCATATTTTCATATGATTATTATCGGTCCTATAAAATTGCCTATCACAAATGTGTTCAGATGAAATAAAAAACAAAAATACAAATACAATTTTTTTTGGGAATTTTCAAATTTATTATTGGCCAACATATCCATTACAACAACAAACTCTAAATGACAAACCAAACTACGAACTTCTTAACAACTATTTGAAATGAAATGCAGACTGATTAAAAATGAAAATACAGACTCAAGTGACTGACACAATGAAGTACTGACTCAAGAATACATTAAAGCTCCTGGTCCCGCGGGACATCGTTCGGTCTCGCCGCGGGCCTATATGCAAATCCTCCTTGGAGTCTGTCTAGGTCGCCCATTATCTGTTTCACGAATATCATCACTGAGGCAAAAAATGTAGTTTGGGTCATNTGTTCAGCCCTAGCCTCCAAAGTTTGTTGATTTTTCTCCTGAAATTGTTGCAGATCCATCTCTAATTGTGCTTAAGCTGTATAGCAGTGTTCCCTTTCAACATTGAACTCCTTTGCTTGCTTGCTCATTTTGACCTCTGCGGTAATGACCTTTTTCCTCAATCTGGCAACCTCATTATCATGCTCTTCTTTTAGCTGTTGGATCATACGGGCTTGTTCCTCTGCATTTTTAGCCAACTGTCTTCGAACCCAAACTAGTTCTTTTTCTTCTTTATTAAGGTCGAAGCTGTAGTCATTCACTTTTTGCCGCAAATTGTCTATCAACTTTGCATCTCGGGCATTTCTGACAGGGATTTCAGCTGCTATCTTCATTTTCTGAATTTGAGCTCGTAATGCCTCATTTTCTTTGGACAATTGCTTTTTCTCACCCTCGTCAGCTGCAGCTTGCACACTGTTTTCAAACTTGAAGTTTTGGACCTGTTTTTCCAACATGCTGATCTTTGCCCTGTACTCATTTTCTTTGGCTAACCAAGCCCACTGCTCTTGTGATGACTTAGCAAACTCCTGGAGGTGAGGCCTTTTGGCCGGCATTCCGAATGCAACATCCCTTCTATACCAAGCCGGATAATCAGGTGATATCTCTCTTTTAGCTCGATCGCGGACACAAGTATTTGCCGCCAAATATTGACATTCGCTCCAGATCTGGCAGACCAATGCTTCAGGAAACTGGCCATCGGGGCCAATCTCGACCACTTGAAAACTAAGATCATCATCCTTGGGTACTATCTGGCATCTCCCAAGTTGTCTCAACACAAGATAAGGGGTGTAAGGCTGAATGATTTTAAGTCCCATCAAAAGGAAATGTGGCCGAGCTGCCGGCATATATATGATTTCATCAACGGGTAACCATCCAAATGTCCACTCAATTTGACTAGCAATGAGGGAACGAAAATATGTTGTCTAACCCGTGAATCCTTCTGGCAATTTGACCCCTTTAATCCTTGTGTGAAACTCTTCTATGTATGTTTTTTCTGGAGACCCGTAGCTCAAGAATTGAGGACGATGACACAGATGCTCAATCATCCACATTTGTAACAATAAACTGCACCCCTCAAAGAAAGTTTCCCCAGCCTTGCAAGCCGTAAGAGCACGGAAAATATCAGCCAATATCATAGGTGCAAGAGTACTTTTGGCTTGGGTAATTAACGTGCTGACAACCCCAGCTATCTTTATATCAATGTTCCCGTCCTTTCTCGGAAATACCAAAAGTCCCAGAAAAACCACCATAAAGGCGAAACGTCGATGCTCTTCCCACTTCTGGCGATTTTCTTTGCTACATATCTTGCTTTCTAGATTATTGAACCCCCCGATATGGCCATAGCGATGATATATGAAATTTAGAGTACAAAAGCCATTTGCCAGATCTGTGTTATGGACGGTTCTGATTATCTTCAAAGAGTCTAGAAATCTGTGCACAGCTACAACTCTCGGTGCAACCAAATACTTATGCCTTAAAGGGACCTCATCTTTCCCAATGTAGCTGGCTATTTCCTCTAATGTCGGGGTAAGTTCGAAGTCCGAAAAGTGGAACACATTATGCGCTGGGTCCCAACATGTAATCAATGCTTTGACAATATCTCCCCGAGGCACAATATCTAGCAAACCGGTGAGACCTTTCAAATATTTCTTAACTTCATCTTGCCCTTCACTTCCTAGATCATTCCACCACAGACGTAACTCCAAAGGGATCTTATGCAAAAATGATTCATTTTGAGTCGTGCTCATCCTGCACATTTATTAAGGTGATTTAATCATTTATTTATGACTTAAAAGAAAAGCACTATCTATATATTTTGTTTTTCAATTCTAATATTTTCAAGTAAAAAAAGCTACTTTGCCAATATGGCCTTTCAGCACTTCCAAGAGAAGATTTTAAGGCTGTGTTCACTAACCGTTAGGAAATGATTCAAAGTGGCCATTTTCAAAAACAGCCTTCTGGCGCCCTTTTGGGACATTCGGCTATTTTGACAAAACGACATCACTTAATTTATTTATGACAAAATAAAATGGATATTTTTTGGCTTTTTTTTTTTGCAAAAAGGTGTGGTTGGACCCGTCAAGGGTTGCCTACGTATCTCACACGTGGTGAGAATCAAACCAGCGTAGTTCGGACAAACTATTTTAAAATAAACCATTTTTCATTTCTAATTTTCTATTTTTTTTTTTTTGGCAAAAAATCAAATAAACAAACTATTTTAAAGAAAAAATTTTCATTTTTATTTTTATTGGCAAAACAAACTATATTTTTAAAATTTTTTTTTTGACAACAAGACAAAATAATAATTTTTATTTATTTGCAATAACCCTAAAACTCTTTTTTATAGTTTCTTTTGTTTTAGTTAAAACGAATTATTAAAAATAAAAACCTTTCTATTTCTCACCCCCCATTTTTTACAAAATTTCGGCAGAGTTTCGACAGTATTTGGGTATCGGTTTTTTTTAAAACTAAACAATTACTATTATTTTTTCTTTTTCTCCTTTTCTCAATTTCACAAAAATTTTCTTCTTCTCTTTTTTTTTTAACCGGTCAGCATGATGGCTCAAGACAAATAAATGCAACACGAAAATGCATGGTGGTCATTTCATATCCGGATTCCTGTCCTAGACGGACCAAACCCCTGTGTTGAGTCCCCTAAGTCATACGTGATGCAAATAAATGTCCCTATTCTAAGTTCAAAACCTGGTTATATGTTCTAGACTGTGTACCCGAGCGGACAACTCGAGTCGAGGAGGGGGCTATGTACCTGGAACCAAAAGGCCATCCGGCTTAGTAACTTGTCCGTCCTCTTTCTTATTTCAGGGTATTGACACTAACAGAGTAGGGAGTCTCAACCAGTAAGCACATACCCAGAGGTGAGAAGAGAAGGGTTTTCGGCACAGTTTATATACAATTCAAATAATATCAAAGCGGCAAACATTTAGCACATTAATCATGAACATATAGGGAAATCAGATATAATCAAATACAACAATTATTCTGAGCTCGAATTCTTAAACCCTGAACCGAAGTTCTCGATTTTTTATCCCCAGCAGAGTCGCCAGAGCTGTCACACCTCCTTTTTACGAGTTTAATACACCCCGTGAAGGGCATAAAGGAGTTTTTCCATTTAAGGACAGTTGGAATGGGATTTATTATTATTTATTCAGAGTCGCCACTTGGGAGATTAATGGTGTCCCAAGTCACCGGTTGAATCCCGAACCGAGGAAAATATGACTCTATTAACAGTCCGCGAATCAAAAATCCGGATAAGGAATTCTGTTAACCTGGGAGAAGGTGTTAGGCATTCCCAGATTTCCTGGTTCTAGCACGGTCGCTCAACTGTTGTATTTGATTTTATCTGATTTCAATACGTGTTCTATTTTATGTGCCTTTTATTAATAACACGCTTTTATATTTATTATTTATTTTACAAGAATTACAACGTCGTAAAAATGTATCTCGAACCACGCCATACCAGTACGCCCGTGGCTTTAACACATTTCGACTTCGTTGAGATTTGAATGTGGGTCACGTAAATGTGCACCCGTATTTAGGAAAGGTAATATTATTAATACTCGCGCCTAAAACAACTACGCGTTTATCATCTTTGGGGAAGACGGTGAAGTTCGCTAAACGGTCCTACCAATTTTTAGTATTTTTTGTAAGCCATTATTGAGGGCCCGGCAATTATGTATTTGATTTGGCGAGGCTCGTCTCATCATTTTATTTAAAGGTTAAACCTAAAGTAAACTATGTTTTGTTTCTTTATTTTATCTCTAATAATAAAGAAATTCTAGTTAATCAATATTACCTAATAGTGTTATGTTTGGGTTCATGAACTCATAAGAGTACTTGTCTTTAATTATTTTGGGCTTACAAACAGCCCGTAAATTTAATCCAAAGGTGTAAGGGCAGATATATCATAGTTTGGGCCTAAGTTCTAAATTGCCTGGTAAAATATACCAAAGGCAAGTCCGTATGATTGTAGAACCGGACAAACTAGGCCCAATGTTAATGTAAACTGGTCCAAATACCTTCACTAATTAAAACAATGCAAATAATACACCATTATACCAATTAACAGAACGTTGACCATTCAAATTCTAGATTAAAGTTCATATTATTTGATTTTACAGTTATTCATAAACAAATCAATTTTTTCAACTGTTTAATTAAGAATGCACGTTTAGCTATTAATAATGGCCCAGTAGTGTCATTATACCTATTTAGTGATTATTTGTAGTTCGTATACCCAAGGACCTAACTTCTAAATCATTTACTTTTAAAATCAAACTTCGAAACACTAAATGTAGATTAGAGTACTAGTACCTTAAGCTATTGGATTTCACAGTAATGCCATAATATTGTTTCGAAGTTAGTCTAAGTGATAGCATGTTTGACTTAGCACATGAACTTTATTTCTTTTTATTTCTATTTCTGATTTCAACAATTGAAGTTATTCTAAAAAAACGAAATTGACGAAAAATATTAATAAATTATTTTCAGTTTTTCCTTTTCATGCTATATCAAATGAAATCTAAATCTAGCAATATATTTCATTATCCTAGAAGATCATAAGTACTTCAAACATGTTCATAATGATCTAATACTAATAAAAGTCCAAATGTTCGAAAGTTTAAATACAATCTCAATTTATACAGTCCAATATAAACTAGACTAATCCTATCAAATACAAATTGTCATATTTAACTGTTGTATCTATATAATCTAATCAGATTTAAACTCATATTACTAGTGAAATTTCAGAACAATAATTGAATTCCTATTTTTTATTGCTCAAGCTTGAAATCACGTCAATGTCGAGTACAAATGTATACCTGAGTATAAGAAAATGTGAGAAGAAGAAGAGTCAGAACTCTATATCAGCAACAGCAACAAGATCAGGAAAATACATCCAAAACACAGCCTCAATGCACCAGATTTAAACCAACAACAACAATGTTTTAACCAGAAAATCAACTCGACCAATCCAAATTATAACTTCAGAGATTTTTGAATACTAGATCAGTAGATAGTTACTACACAGCCTTAATCTAGATCAATTGGCCAATGTAACAGTATAATTTTGAAATTTTCTACTATTTTTTGATATTTTTGAGTTTTTGTAATGAAGAATATCGAGAATTTGATCTAAGAAGGACATATTACTTAGATGATATTTTTCATATTGCAAAACTTGTAAAATGAGGCATATTGATGCCTATTTACAGATTTAAATTTGGAGGGAAGTTCAAAATTTATTAATTACACTATGGTCCCTCTTTTGTTTCAGTTTTATCCTTATTCTTTTACTAGTTACCCCACCTAGAACCTTCTATCTTAGTGTAATTCCCTATCTACCCCTACTTCAACTTAGAAATCTACCCTATTGCCCTTTTCCTATGCCCAAACTACCCCCACTTCCCTTGATTTATTACTGTTAACCCTTTTAATGTTCCCAAAACACCCTTGAATTTTGATTGTTTTTACCAAATACCCTACTGCTTTTTACTCTTTTAATCCCTTGAACTGTCGAATTTTACCCTATTACCCTTTAATCCCTTTCACCCCTGAACTCCGTATTTAAACAAACTAATTATTTTAATTCTAACTAATTACTAATTAACAGCTATAACCAAAACAATACTAATTAACTCTAAGTAATCAAACTTATCACTAACTATCTAACAATTATCCAAAATTATCACTGACTAACATTTATCAAAATCAACAAATTTCAGAAGTTAAACAAACAATTGAAATCACACTGAAAATCATGAAAATCCAATTATATTATCAATTTACTAAATCAAAATTAATCAGAATCTAACCTAATATTAATATCAATAATTTTAGAATCAAACTGTTATCTACTTATTTATTATTCAATCACCAATCAAACAGAAGCTCATCAATATTAATTTAACCAAAAATTGTTTTCTTTATGAAATAAAAAGAACTCAGTAATCCCTAATACAAACAGCAATTAAACGAAAGAACAAACACATGCAAAAAAAGAAAAAAGAAAAGGAACTTAGCTTTTTTTATAGTATTTTTTACTGGACAGTCTTGTTAGATTTCAAGAAGAACAGGAGAGATCAATTTCTTGAATTTTTGTTCACCGGAGAAACTTCAAGCTTATGTTTGAGCCAATCCAGTTGGCTTTTGGACTAAAGACCTTTAGAATAGTATTGAGGGTGGTCAGGAGGTAGTTTGGTGTAATTTTTGGGCTAATTTGGACGAAGTTGTGTTTGCCGGAGTTAGGGTTCCGGCGACATATTTTTGGATATTCGAACAGAACGAGGGGGATTCGAAGGAAACGGGGTAGAGGGGTGGACTCAGGGGCTCAAAGCGGTCCTAGGATGTATTTTTGGGGGCGGTTGGCATGGGTATTGTTTCCCGCCGGTAGGGTTCCGGCGGGGGTCGGAGAGAAACCATGGCGGCTAGGTTGGAGACAGAGAAGGCACGAATGAAATATTTTTTTCTGATTTAATTTGCTATTGGTATATTAAAATGTAACGATTGCCCCTGACCGTTGGATTAAAATATATCAACGAGTCAAATTCTTTGAGCCCTCATATGACGTCGTTTATTTTTAATGAGAGCGCGCCATATAACCGTTGGATCAACCAATGAACGTCACAGATTAACCAATACCAGACGATGTCGTTTTGTTTTTTTAATGATATCAGCTATACGACCGTTGGATCATCAGGTTTCAACGGTCCAGATTTATCTTCCTTGTCGTTTTGGCTAGGCGGGCAGACCGGATAGAGTAATTTTGGGCCTGGGTATTTATTTTGTTTTGGATTTTGGTGTTAATTGGCCCAAATCAATTTTTCCTCCTTGTTCTTTTATTTTTCTTATATTTCCTTCACATTTTTATATTGTATTTTCACTTTGTGTTTTGTATTTTTATTTTTCTTTTCTAATTTTATATATTTTTTCTGATTTTATTAAATTGTAAATTAAACTAAAACTAATTAAATTCTAAAAATTTATTTAATAGCTATTTTATAGTAATTTCTGATAAAAATAATAAAAATGCTATTTTTGATTTTTCCTTAAATTGTTTCAAAATTATAAAATTAAAAATCCTAATGCATATGCATATTTTTTTGTAATTTTAGTATGAATTATTATGCAACTAATTAACAAAAAAGTACAACAAATATCAACAAAATTGTAAAAATAATAAAAAATTATTTTGTTTGGATTTTTTTAGGAATAATTTGCTTAGGGCAAAAATCACGTGCTCACAACAGTAGCTCAGTCCGGTGATGGAGCACCCATGTTTGCCGATTCCTTGTGGAGATTGGATAGGTTCACCAAAATCTTCACTACTACTTTTAGCGGTGCATCTTCTGAGGATCCCCGGGATTATCTAGACAGCTATCATGAGGTTCTCAGGAACATGGGGATAGTAGAGACCAGTGGGGTCAATTTTTCTACTTTTCACTTGTGATCTGCAAAGACTTGGGGAGAGATTATTGCTTGGCTAGACCAGTCGGATCACCAGCTTTGACTTGGGAGTAGTTTACTCAGCTATTTCTAGAGAAGTTTCTCCCCATCACTCTGAGAGAGGCCTATCGGAGGCATTTTGAGCGTCTCCAGTAGCGTTCTATAACGGTTACCCAGTATAAGACCAGATTCATCGACTTGGCTCATCATGCTCTTATCATACTTCCCACTGAGAGAGAGAGAGGGTAAGGAGGTTCATTGATGGGCTTATTCAACCGATTCATCTTTAGATGGCTAGGGATACTAGGAGTGAGATATATTTCCAGGAGGCGACCAACGTGGCCCGAAGAGTTGACATGGTTCTATCGCAAGGAGGGGGTCATGGGTCTGATAAGAGGCCTCGTCATTCAGGCCGATTCAGTGGTACCTCGTCTAGAGGTAGGGATTCATATGGTAGAGGTCATCCTTCTAGGTATTTTTAGTCGGCACTTCAGGCTTCTCACGGTGCTTCAGGTGACCGTGGTCCTCAGATTCTGATTACTAGTGCTACAGTGCACCACCAGCTCCTATCAGTGCACCGCCACTTTAGAGCTTTCGGGGTAGTCATTAAGGTCGTCAGGGCCAATAGTCTCAGCAGCCAAGGGCTTGTTATAGTTGTGGTGATATGGCTCACATTGCTAGATTTTGCCCTCGAGTACCGAGTATCTATCAGCATCAGGGTTCCCGTGCCATGGTTCAGGCACCGAGTGTTTCGCAGCCTGCCAAGCCAGCTTGAGGTGGGGGTAGAGGTGATAGAGGCAGAGGTAAAGGTATTAGAGGTGGAGGCCAGCCAGCAGTAGGCCATCCCAAAGATGTAGTTCAGGGTGGTGTGGCCCAGTCCCGATGTTATGCTCTTCCAGCCAGTCCCGAGGCTTAGTCTTCCGATGTAGTTATTATAGGTACTATTCTGGTTTGTAGCAGAGATGCTTCAGTTTTATTTGATCCAGGATCTACATACTCCTATGTGTCATCTTATTTTGCACCATATCTGGTCATGCCTAGTGATTCTTTGAGTGTTCATGTTTATGTGTCTACCCCGGTGGGTGATTCTATTATGGTAGATCGAGTCCATCATTCATGTATAGTTGTGATTAAAGGTCTTAAGACTCGTGTAAATTTATTTCTTTTGGACATGGTTGATTTCGATGTCATATTGGGATGGACTAGTTATCATCTTATCACGCTATCTTGGACTGTCATGACAAGACTGTGACCTTAGTCTTGCTAGGTTTAACTGATTTAGAGTATACAGAGGCTCCTGGTCATTCTAACCATAGTGTTATCTCTTATATGAAGGCTCGGCGTATGGTCGAGAAGGGGTGTTTGGCCTATTTGGCCTATGTTTGTGATTCTAGTACTAAGGTCCCTTTTATTGATTTTGTGCCCATTGTTCGTGAGTTTTCTAAGGTATTCCCTTATGTTTGTGATTCTAGTACTAAGGTCCCTTTTATTGATTTTGTGCCCATTGTTCGTGAGTTTTCTAAGGTATTCCCTTCAGATCTACCGGGTATGCCACCCAATAGGGATATCGACTTTTGTATTGGTTTGGCTCCGGGCACTAGCCCATTTCTATCCCGCTATATCGTATGGTATTGCCTAATTTGAAAGAGTTAAAGGAGCAGTTGCGAGACTTGCTTGAAAATGGTTTTATTAAACCCAATGTATTGCCTTGGGGTATGCCGGTGTTGTTCGTAAAGAAGAAATATGGATTGATGTCAATGTGTATAGATTACCGGCAATTGAACAATGTTACGATCAAGAATAAGTATCCGTTGTCGAGGATTGATGACCTGTTTGACCAGCTTCAGGGTGCCAAGGTATTTTCAAAGATTGACTTGAGATCTAGCTACCATCAGTTGAGTATTAGGGCATGTGATGTCCCTAAGACAACTTTCCACACTCGATACGGGCATTATGAGTTCTTGGTGATGTCATTCGGGTTGACAAGTGCCCCAGCAGCTTTAATGGATTTGATGAACCGAGTGTTCATGCCTTACTTGGATTCATTCGTGATAGTCTTCACTTATAATATCTTGATATATTCCCGCAGCCGAGAGAAGTACGAGCAGTATCTTAGAATGGTTCTTCAGGCTTTGAGGGATAGACAGTTGTATGCTAAGTTTTCGAAGTATGAGTTCTGGTTTAGTCCGGTTGTTTTCCTGGGTCATGTTGTGTCAAAAGAGGGTATTCAGGTTGATCCGAGGAAGATTGAAGTAGTCAAGAACTGGCCTAGACCAGCATCAGCTACAGAGATCCAGAGTTTCTTTGGTTTGGCAGGCTACTATCGTCGGTTCGTAGATGGCTTTTCATCTATTGCTGCCTCGATGACCAGGTTGACCTAAATGGGTCCCCAGTTCAGATTGTCGGATGAGTGTAAGGCGAGGTTTCAGAAGCTCAATACAGCTTTGACTACGACATCAGTGTTGGTTTTGCACACGGGTTCAGGGATATATACAGTTTATTGTGATGCATCTCGTATTGGGCTTGGTGCGGTGTTGATGCAGGATGGCAAGGTCATTGCTTATGCTTCACGACAGTTAAAGATTCATGAGAAGAACTATCCGATTCATGATTTGGCGTTAGCAACCATTGTTCACACGTTGAAGATTTGGAGGTATTATCTGTGTGGCGTGGCGTGCGAAATGTTCATAGACCACAAGAGTTTGCAGTATTTGTTCAAGCAAAAGGAGTTGAATTTGAGGCAGAAAAGGTGATTGGAGCTGCTAAAAAACTATGACATCACCATCTTATATCATCCGAGAAAGGCCAATATGGTGGCCGATGTCCTGAGTAGGAAGTCAGCTAGTATGGGCAGTCTAGCTTATATTCTTGTCGGTGAGAGACCGCTTGCTTTGGATGTTCAAGCTTTGGCCAACCAGTTCGTAAGGTGGATATTTCTAAGCCCAACCATATGTTAGATTGCACAGTTGCTCGTGCTTTATTATTGGAGCATATTCGAGATCAGAAGTATAATAATCCTCATTTGTGTGTCCTTAGAGACATAGTCCAGCACGGAGGTGACAAGCAGGTTACTTTAGTTGATGATGGAGTTTTGAGATTGCAGGGTTGAGTTTGTGTGCCTAATGTGGATAGGCTGCGAGAGTTGATATTAGTGGAGGTCCATAGCTCCCGGTACTCTATTCATCTGGGCACCGCAAATATGTATCAGGATTTGCGGCAGCATTATCGGTGGAGGAGAATGAAGAAGGATATCATTGCATATATGGCTCAGTGTTTGAAATGTCAGCAGGTTAAATACGAGCATCAAAGGCCTGGTGGTTTGTTCCATAAGATTAAGATTCCTGAGTGAAAGTGGGAGCGGATCACTATGGACTTCATTGTTGGACTCCTACTGACTCGAAGAAAGTTTGATGCAGTATGGGTTATTATTGATAGGCTGACCAAGTTAGTGCATTTCATTCCTATGGCAGTCTCATATTCTTCATAGAGGTTAGCGGAGATCTATATCCAGGAGATTATTCGTCTTCATGGTGTGCCCATGTTTATCATTTCGGATCGAGGCACGCAAGTTACCTCACATTTTTGGAGGGCAGTTCAGCGAGAGTTGGGCACACAAGTTGAGTTGAGCACAGCGTTTCATCCTTAGAAGGACGGGCAGTCCGAGCAGACCATTCATATTTTGGAGGATATGCTCCGAGCTTGTATTATTGACTTTGGAGGCTCGTGGGATTAGTTTTTGCCTTTAGCATAGTTTTCCTACAACAATAGCTATGAGTCGAGTATCTAGATGGCACCTTATGAGACTTTATATGGCAGGCGGTGTCGGTCGCCGATTGGATGGTTTGAGCCGGGAGAGGCTCGATTGTTGGGTACGGATCTGGTAAAGGATGCCTTGGACAAGGTCAAGATTATTTAGGATAGGCTTCGTACGGCTCAGTCCAAGCAATAAAGATATTCCGACCGCAAGGTTTGAGATTTGGATTTCATGGTTAGTGAGCGGATATTACTTCGAGTGTCGCCTATAAAGGGCGTGATGAGATTTGGGAAGAAGGGAAATCTTAGCCCTAGGTTCATTGGCCCGTTTGAGATTCTCGATCGAGTGGGAGAGGTGGCTTACAGACTTGCATTGCCGCCGAGCTTATCAACCGTGCATCCAATGTTTTATGTGTCTATGCTTCGAAAGTATCACGGCGATCCATCCCACGTGTTAGATTTCAGCACTGTCTAGTTGGACAAGGACTTGTCTTACGAGGAGGAGCCGGTAGCTATTCTAGACTGGCAGGTTCATCCCTTGAGATCGAAGAGTTTTCCTTCTGTTCATGTTCAGTAGAGAGGTCAACCTGCTGAGGCATCCACCTGGGAGTCCGAGTCCGATATGCAAAGCCGTTATCCCCATCTTTTCCCTGACTCAGGTACTTCCTCCTTATGTCCATTCAAGCATGAATGGTTGTTTTAGAGGTGTAGAACGTGATGATCCAATAGGTCATCACTTATTTTTAAATTAAATTCTATATTCTGAGGCCTTAAAAACCTCTCTCAGCATCACATTGATTTGTGTGCGTAGTCTGGGCGCGTAGCCGGAAAGCTATTATGTAGAAAATCTGTGAAAAAAATAAATTTTGGCTATAAAAAGAATTAAGTTGACTTCGATTAACATTTTCGATAAACGGACCTGGACACGTGACTTGACGGTCCCGGAGTATCCGTAGGAAAATATGGAACTTAGCCGTATGCCCGGAATCGAATTTCGAGGTCCCAAGTACGAGAAATGAATTTTTAAAGAAAATTATTTTATGAAATTATTTATGAGATTTGAAAATGATTTGTGATTAGAGTTTGATGGTATCGGGCTCGTATTTTTGTTCCGGCACCCGGTACAGGTCTTATTTGTGATTTAAGATGAGTCTGTAAGATTTGGTAAGAAACGAAGTTGAAATGACGTGAATTGAATCATTTTTGAGAAAATTAGAAATTTGAAGTTCTTGAGAAAATTTCAGGATTTTGATGCTAAATTCATGTTTGTTGATGTTATTTTATTGATTTGAATGCACGAGCGAGTCCGTATGATGTTCTTAGGTTGGTGTGCATATTTGGTTTGGAGCCCTGATGACTCTGGTGAATTTTAGATAGGTCACGGGGTGTATTTTGGAATTAGAAAATTGCAGGTTTTGAGCTATTGCAGGCTACGCATTCACAAATACGAGAGGCCTGTCGGAAAATCCGAAAGAGGCCAGGCCAGCCTATCCTCTCAATTGCGAAGGTTCTATCACAAATGCGATCCCCACCCCTCCTAGCCAGTGGTCGCAAATGCGACCCTATCTTCGCATTTCCCACCTCGCAAATCCGATCCATTTTTTGCAATTCCATATCAGAGGTCTGGGTTCGCAATTGAAAACCCCTATTCGCATTTTCCATATCTGAGACTTACAACTTTTATACTTAGCTGAAAATCAACCATTTTTCACACTCTTTCAAAACACAAACTCCCTAGGGCAATTTTTGAAGGACAAATCTTCTTCCAAATCGATTGTAAGTCAATTTTTACTCGTTTCCTTCAATCATTAACATCTTTTAACAGGATTTCAACTCAAAATCAATGATTTTCATGGGAAAAATTGGGTGTTTTGGGTAGAACCTAGGTTTTTCAAAAAATTGAGGATTTGGACCTTGATTTGAGGTCCGAGTTCAAAAAAAAATATATATTGGAGTTCGTGGGAGAATGGGTAATTGGATTTTGATTCAAACCTTGGGTTTTGACCATGTGAGCCCTGGGGAAATTTTTACTTTTACGTAAAACTCTAGAAAACTCATTTTTATGTATTAGAATTGATTCATCTGTCATTTATTGATGTAATTAAGTAACTTGTGATTAGATACGAGTGAATTGGTGCTGGAATCAAGGGGTAAAGCAATAATTGATACGTGAATTGTGTTCGTGGCATCGACATATGTGTTTGGTCTAACTTTAGCTTGAGGGATTAGGAGTCGAGTCATATTTGCTATGTGATAATTGTTGGGTATGGTGTATAGGCATGATGATAAGTATCTATACGTTGGTGTCAAGCATGCCCGTGAGTCTTATATTGTGGTTATCATGACCTCTTTGTATTATTCATGCTTTGATGATAATTTAATATTTGTTGTGAAAAGTTTGTGGAAGGGATTGTGGCCCTTGAACATTGAGAAGTGTTGGCTCAAGTTGTATAACGAATTATGAAAATAAGAGCGATAATTGAAATCTTTTTGAGTATTGGCTCGAGTTATGAAGTGAACGGTGAAACAAAGGTGAAAAAGAGAAAAGAATCATTATATTGATTCTCTTGCCGGGCTATTGTTGTTGTTTTGATGTTGTCCCTTGCCGGGACTTGTTGTTGAAATATTGTTCCCTTGCCGGAATTCTTATTGTGATTTCATTTATTTTCTTGCCATATTGCTTGTGATTGTTGTTTGGGTGAGAAAGAGAGTTAAAGCACGAAGGGTGATGTCGTGCATTATTTTTGTGAGGAACGAGTGTAAAGCACGAAGGGTGATGCCGTGCATTATTTTTGTGAGGAAAGAGTATAAAGCATGAAGGGTGATGTCGTGTATGATTATGAGGAAAGAGTGAAAAGCACGAAGTGTGATACCGTGCCACACGACGTACCATTCCATGCTGATTATGTTAATTATACGGTGAGGACGAGAGTAAAGGCACGAAGGGTGATGCCGTGCATATTTTTATTACTTGATTGTTTTGGTGAGGAGGAGAGTAAAAGCACGAAGGGTGATGTCGTGCACTTAGTGCTTTCTGGTTCTCTGTTGATATTCGAGATATATTGTTTCTTCCATTTACCTGTTGTCTTTCTATTCTGAATTGATATATCCCCCCAGCATGCTACTTATCCCATACTTCACTGTTTACTTCTGTATTTCTTTTTTCGCTGTATATAGTTGATTTGCATAGGTTTATGTGGTAGTCTGGTCCTAGCCTCCTCACTACCTCGTCGAGGTTAGGCTAGGCAGTTACCAACACATGGGATCGGTTGTGTTGATACTATATTCTGCACTCTTTTGTGCAGATCCTAGTGATATAGACTTTGGACCATAGATTGGGTGGCTACCTTCGGTCCACGCGGAGATCCAAGGTAGAACTGCAGGCGTCCGCAAGCCCTGGCATCTCCTCTATGCTTTATTTCATGTTTCATCTCTTTGATCAGGAAACAATGTATCTCTTATTTTCAGACTTTGTATTTAGCACTCTTAGATGGTCTATGATAATATGACACCGGTTCTGGGTGGCTAAGTCTTAATCAGTTGTAATAGTTACATGTTAAGATATTTTATTGCTTTCTTCCGCTTATTCTAAATTTTTCGTTGTTTACACGTTATTGTTTTATAAGTGTTAAAGAGTATAAAATGGGTAAAAAGGTAGTTAGTTCAATAATTGGCTTGCCTAGCGCATGTTAGTAGGTGCGATCACGACTCCCGAGGATGAGAAATCTGGGTCGTGACAATATGCTAATTTAATTAAGTGATAACCCTTTTAGAAAGGATATATAAGTTTATAATGCAGTAATATTCTTTTAAAAATTTATTATCCAACATATTTTTTAGTGTATAATATAAATAGGTAACTATTTTCATTAAATAAATTTTGCTCCCACAAGGCATTACCGACTAGGACTTATTATTCTAACATTTACATGAAAGGTGTTTGTTAAGAGTTCTTTTTAATTATTCAAACCCGTTGTTTGTTGGATAGGTGTTAGATTCAGAAAACCTTTTACTTTTAGAATCTGAATTTTTTATATTCCTATACACTATATGAAACTATATTACCTTCCCTATTCAACTTTTACTATAATTATATTTTATATACTCAATTACAATTTATGTACATTTTAAGGGAATTAATGATAATAATTAGTGCCCAAAGATTACTTTAACATATCTTCCACTCCCCCACGTTCTCTCTCTACTTCACACCCCTCTCCCCACGTATCTTGCACAAGAGAGCATCAATTCCACCATTGACAACCATTAAAAATCTTTGAATTCGAATTTGGGTTTTTAAAAATCATTATTTGTTAGGTTGGGTATTATTACAAATAATTGGGAATATAGTTTGGAGTGTATATCTTACTTTTGAGGGGTTTTGGTGAAGATTAGACTTGATTTTGGCTGAATTTCAGATTAAAACTCGAAAAAGAAGAAGAAGACATGACATACATTCTACTGCAAAAATTGTAGTAAAATTATAGAAAAATTATATTCTGTTTCTTTTTTTTACTTATTTAACTATTGTATGAAATTAAGTTGAATAACATTGTATAAAAAATATATTTAAGTTGTATGATATTGTAGTTGTATATAACTGAGTAGAAATAATATATGAAAAATATAGATAAATTGTATAATATATAATTGGTTGTATGAAATTTATTTTTATTATTTATAAATCAGGTACAAAATATACAAAAGATATTGTATAATATTTATATTTAAGTTATATGTTATTATAGTTGTATTTAACTAGATAAAAATAATGTATGAAAATTATAGATAAGTTATATATCATTAATCTGGAATCTGACTTATCATAGTATATTGTTTCTATTTGAGTCATGACTTATATTTAAAAGCTCGACTTATATTCTTACTTTATAGTGTCTCAAGCTTGCCAATTGCAGAAATTAGGTTAGCTCCTTAGTTGTTGCTGCAATTAGTCAAAGTGTCAAACCACGTGCTGACTCCCATGCAATGCAGTGTTATCAATCACTTTAAACTTTCTATCTCTCTTCAGTTTTCCTTTTAAATTTGGTTGGTTTTAATTTCTTATCGTAATGACGTAAGAAATAACCCTATCTAATTTTTGCTGAACTTTATAACACTCACTGTCAAAATTGGATGGTCTAAGATCTAAATGCTAATTTTATTAATGGGTAATAAGAAAAAAAGACATAATTTTTAACAAAATAAAGTGTAAAAATAAAATCGATCCACCTTTATTCCAAAGAATCGGGTCTAAAGGAAATACAAAATTGAGTATATTGGCATTTAAAAGTAACCTCACTTTTTATGTTTGCTACATCTGTTTTTACCCCTGTATAGTGAGCCTCTAGGTTAAAGCAGGATTTAAATATTCATAAGATTGAGCGTCTTGGATGCATTATTCTTCCGTTTCTCTTATTTATCAATGAATACTTATTTTTGTCATTCGAATCATTTATGCTTTGCCACTAATAAATTGGACAAGATAAGAATTGACCATCTCAAAATCTGATTACATATCTACAATATAGGAAGATTACTCAAACAGAAATAATATATATAGGAAGATTACTGTATTTTAAGGCAGAGGAAAAATATGGAAAGTGAAGAGGAGAAAAAAAGAAAAAAAGTGTAACTAAATCCCTTAATTGAAGGCACTAATAATGGATTGATGACTTTTTAAGGTGGAATGTATATATATTTTGTAAACAAAACCTGTGTACGACGATAATTTACCAAATATGAACATTAAGAATAATAAAGTTTTCAATAGTGTATAAGAATAAAAAATCCCTTATTTATTGTTAGAATGAAATAGGTCTAAGTAAAGCAGAATATGTAGTGGATTTACATGGTCCCCTCGACTATGTCAGGATTTAGGCATAATTTGTTGATTGATTACTTTCATATTTCCCTCTATTATTAAGTTATTGCCGTCGAAAGAAACATATATATTTTCACAACTTCATAAGGAACTAATTAATTAATGCTATTTCCTAGATAGTTTAAATATTACATGCCCCTTAATTCCCTTTTCTCCCAAAAATCATTTAACAAAAATAATACTAGACGATAGGAAAAGGGTGTAAATGACTGAGAGGCAGCGTGTCATCATTTCAAGTATTACTTGTATCACAATTTTATATATACATCGTTTGCTGGTGAAGGATCTGACAGTTGAGTGAAGAATTGGGCTTCTACTTTTTGTCGTATAACAATTCGAACAACAGTCCTTGTTCTAGGATGACATCATTACTTAATTATTTAGAACCACAGCCGTCACAAGCATATTTTAGTGCCAAATGAATTCAAGTGGAACAGATAGGGAATTATAATATTGCTTAGAAAATCTCAGTGATGATTCATCATTTTCAACCTTAATAGGCTTTCTTGGCAGATAAACATGAGGCCATCAACTAATTTGTAAAATAATGAAAATTTAATACACACACACTCCTCTTACAATAAATAAAAAAAATTCCCTTAGTCAAAAAGTATTAATCTTTTTGCAACTGAATTTGTTCTAGAATATTTAACGTCTTCGAGAAAATAAGAAAGATTTATTAGTTTTCTCAAAATTCACATTATTTATAATGAGAGATAAAAGATAAGTTACTCAAACTTAGTAAATTTATAACTATATATTTTCTTAAAAGGTATGCAAAAGTCTTAGAAAAACATATAACAATATGAACCAGAAGCAAAAGTAGCTCTCTTCAACCTGCTCATGACTAGATCAAGCAGTTTCGGATCAAATAGGAAGAGTTAGAAGGTTCCACCTCTGGAAAATAAATAAATAAATAAATAAATAAATATATGTATATTAGAAGTAACGAAAATGATAATATATTTATTCTAGTTTTTCCCGTACTATTACATGTAATTAAACACATAAAAGTAACACTCAAGGTGCTTTATAACTAGACGAAACGTCATACAACTATAGATGTACCAAAATTTATATCCCAAAATCAGTTGTGTAGCCTATAAGTAGGAATAGCCACCAAATGGTTGGCTCTACCAGTCACAATACCAAATTTCTCAGTCATGTCCAAATCCTTAGGCTGCATTCCATTTGGGAGTTTCCAATCAAAGCAGTGAACTAATTGCGCGACGACCAACCGTACAATAATCAACGCCAAATGCATCCCAGGACAACTTCTTCTTCCAGAGCCAAATGGTAAAAGTTGAAAGTCACGTCCACGAACGTCTATGTTACTTTCAAGAAACCTCTCCGGTAAAAATTTGTCAGCCTCAGTCCAAACATTAGGATCCATATGAATTGAATATGAATTGACAATAACTTGTGATCCTTTTTGTATGTAGAAATCATCTACTATACAATCTTCCATTGCTTCATGAAGTAGTAATGGTGCTGCAGCATGTAACCTAAATGACTCCTTGAATACCATGTTTAAGTACTTCAAATTGTCTAAGTCTGATTCTTCTACCATTCTGTTTAGGCCAACTACTTCTTCTAACTCTTTTTGGAGTTTTTCCATTACATTAGGATTCTTGAGAAGTTCGGACATCATCCACTCCACTGAAGTTGATGATGTATCTATTGATGCTACAAGCATGTCCTGAATAAAAAAAATTATTTCCATTAAACATGTTTTGCCAATGTTTCTTCCAAGTCCGTATAAAAGAGCAGTGTTGAGGTAAGTTGACTGTTTACGTTGAAAATAATTTAATTATGAGGAAAAATCTAGAGATATAAAAGATTCATACAACCGACTCTAGTATAATTAATGTGGCAATTGAGGTTCTGTTGATTGATTGTTGACCGTTACACGAGTTATGTTGACTAAAAATAGTGCTATATAGTACTATTTAAATTTCAGATTGGGAACTATTTAAATTCCAGATTGGGAATGAACGTACCAGCAGGACAGCTTTGACATGGCGACGATCAAACTGAAACTCTGCTTCTCCAGATTGCATAATGGACATCATAGTGTCTACAAAATCCTTAGTTTTCTTCTGGTCTGTAGTCTGGGCATGTTCATCAATTATCTTCTCAACAAATTCATCAAATACCTTAGAAATATCCTTCATACGACGCGTAAGTCCTTGGATGTCGATAACACCAAAAAAAGGAAAAAAATCACCAAGATTTGGTGTTGCAGCTAAATGTGTAACTTCTTGAACTAAAGATTTAAAACCTCTTTTATCCAAATCCTCATCCATAAACTTTTTTCCAAAAACCATTAAGCAACTCAAGTTAGCACTCAATGATGAAACCTTAGCACTAAGATCAACAACAACACCATCTTGAGCTGATGGTTTAATTGATTTGATCATAAGGGCAACTTCTTCACTTCTCGTTGATCGATACGAGTTAATCTTGTGATTACTCAACAAGTGAACTGTGCATAATTTTCTCATGTTACGCCAGTAAGCTCCATACTTAGAAAAAATCAAATTCCTTTGGCCATAAGAGATGTACTGAGCTGTCTCATTATGAGGTCTACTAGCAAAGACATGATCATATGTTTTGAGGATTTTTTCAGCTGATTCAGGAGAAGATATAACATAAGTTGGTACCAATCCTAATTTAAGGTACATAATAGGACCATGTTTTTTGGATAATTTGTAGAAATCTTGGGTTGGATTTTCACCTAAAAGATGGAGATGTCCTAATATAGGAACCCCTTTTGGACCGGGAGGAAGTTTCTTCTTGTTCTTGATATTTAGTAACTTACGGAAGATGGATAATACAATAAGAGCAAAAATCACTGCTGCCCACGTAAAAGCCATGGCCAGTAGGACAATATTTGCTAGTATTTTGTATGATTATGGGATAGATAATTATGAAAGTAGCAGCAGAGCGCACATATTTATATAAGAAAAATATTATGTAGACGCACGGCCGCCATTCTTACCAAGTATTCACCTACTATTTAATTATGGTAAAGGCAAATTCTATCTTTTACTAGTATACGTATTTTTTCTTAGTTGAACTATTTTAATCGTGTCATAACACTATTGTTATTTAGAGTGATTTGTCATTAAAACAATTGCTCATATAAGGCAACTGATCTTTTATGAAAAGTCGGATAGTCTACCCAACGTGTTCCTTCTACAGAAATATTTGCCCAAATGTTGAAAAAGATTTGTCAAGATGAAGATGCGGGGGACGAAGATCTTTAACATGGAAAAAATTAATAAGGTTATTATAAAATAAGAGATGTTTGATATACAGGAGACAAGCCTTAAATCTTGGTGATATGTTGTAAAGTCAAATTAGCCTAGGTTTAAAACGAGCAATATCACTACTGAATTGTACATCAAATTCCACTATATATGTAACTTTAGATGATGATAGGACAAACCTCAATATTTAATTGAGGTAGGCGAACTTCCCGCCTTTGAGATGATGGTGGGGCAAATAATGAGGACTTGAGTCCTTAAAGGGGGTTATGTAACAATATATACACAGGAGACATGTTTGGTAAAAAAACATATCTTAGACCTTGTGTTTTAAAGTTGTGAGATCTCGGGATAAAGCTATCAATCACTAAAAGAGTTAAGCTATTACCATTATATAAAAATGTATGGATGTAATATGTTAGGATTAGAAAGGGAATATTTGTTTTCATGAAGAGGATATCTTGACCTAATTGGATGTCTGTTTTACTATTCTTCAAACAATAGACCTAGCTTCAATAAGCCACTTATGCTGTCACAAGTGACGTTGTTTCCTCTTTTCGTTTTATGGTTAAAATATTTAACCGTTAGTATGAAACATTATCATTTCGAGGTGAAATTCCATGTGTATGACTGAATATAGTTTCGCTGTTATGGATTAAGAAGCTTCATATTTTATTGATGCATTATTTAATTTATTAAGGGATATTGAATCGTAACCTACGTTATGCATGGAGAATACAGGTTGAAATTATTATTCGTTAAGGCAGTGATCATTCCTACTTAGATTTCAAATGTTGTTTCTATGCGTATGCCCAAGTAGGATATGATGTGTTCACGTATTGTGCAAGCTAAGTGGACAAACCATTTAATCGAAGAGTAAACACTTACGACACACATATGTTTATCAAACAGTACTTATCATTGTTAACTAAAAATTAAAAATGAAAATGTACTTTAATTAATTATAGTTTAGTGGTAATAATATATGTGAACACACTACTAGAATTCCGGATAAAAACGACCAACATTTAGCCACCAAAGTTGGTCTGTGGAAAAAAGCAACCAACGTTCGTCGCAAAACAAGCGAAAATAATAAAATAAATAGTTGAAACACATTAGCGACCATGGTTGGTCGCTAAATTAGTCAAACTGTTGACTGGAGTGGTCAGACTTTCTTGGTCAAAGGTTAACTGAGATTAGCGACCAATGTTGGTCGCTAAAGTGGCACCCAATCACAGAATTTTAATAATTATATTATTATTATAAATAAATTATAAAATATAAATATATATAATTTAAAATTACGGATCAATATTGGTCGCTAATTAAAGGGTAGGCAGATAGCGACCAATATTAGTCGCATAAGTGGGACCCAGTTATAAAATTTTAATTATGATATTATTAACTTAAATATTACATAAAATATAAATAAATCTGATTTAAATTTAACGACCAACTTTGATCGCCAACTAATTCATGTATAATTAGCGACCAAAGTTGGTCTCTATTCAGGTCAATAATGGTCAAAATTAAAAATCACTTTTGTATTTACTATCTAAATAATATAAATATAAGCCGTTAAAACTTTTGTAATACAAGGGATGAATAGTACTACGAAGCGTGCGTGTGTCTATATATATATATATATATATATATATATATATATATATATATATACTTCCGCTATACTATGCACTAAGTATAAGTGTATTAGGTAATGTTATATCGAATCTATCCTATATATATATATATATATATATATATATATATATATTCTTACGCTATACTAT
>MU676533.1:26708-52435 GCA_026770625.1 Nicotiana glauca
AAGTGGCGCCACCGACGCTCGCCGGCTGCAGCAGCTCCACCTCCAGTGTCTTCCACTGCCCAGGTAGGTTTTTCTCTCCTTTCTTTACTTTTTTCAAAATACACTGATTTTGATTAATTCCTTCTAGTTTGAATTGTAAAAATTAATTATTCTTAGCTAAATTAAATCTGTGATAGTTGTTAGTAGCTAAAATATTTAGTTTTACCTACTAATTTGGGGAAGAAATGGTTTGAAGAGAAGAAACCCTAAACTTTTAGGGTTTATGATTTGTTCTTGTGAATCGAACTTTTAGGGTAGGGGTTAAATTTTTCTGATATAATCCTAACTTTTAGGTTTGAATTATAACCTTGAATCTTTGTATTGTCTTGATAGTTTAGTTATAAATTGAAATTTTAGGATATGACTTGAATTTTTGTGGATATGACATAAACTTTTGTGGATATGACTTGAACTTTTGTGGATATGAGTTGAATATTTAGCATATGTGTTGAACCTTTAGGATATGAATTGAACCTTTAGGATATGAATTGAAATTTTGGTTTTATGTATTGGAATTTTAGATTCTAAATTGAAATTTTAGGATATGACTTGAACTTTTGTGGATATGAGTTGAACCTTTAGGATATGAATTGAACCTTTACGATATGAATTGAAATTTTTGTTTATGTATTGGAATTTTAGATTGTGGGAGAATTTTGTAGAAAGGGTTGATGACTTTATTAGACATGCAATGGAACTTCCACCAAGAATAACTAAGACACGGTACCCGATCGAGTGTGCCTTTAATTGTTCTTCTCATTAGCGACAATGATGATGAGAAAGCAATGGCATGTGAATCAAATAGTGATGGTGTAGGTAGGAATTTAACATTTCCTAAGTAGATACAAGAGGAGGTTATAGAGGAATTATCTACTTCATTTTACAAGAGGAAAAGAAGTTTAATTGAGAGTGACGGGGTTGATGGTGATGGAATGTGTTCCATCGGTCATGGCAGTTCCCATAAAACAGGGATCATAAGATTCTATGATGACAAAGACGAAAGGATGTTTTATTCTTAACTTTCTTCCAAGTATGATCCGTAAAAGGTTAATGGAATTGGTGATATTTATTCAGATTCAGACAATGATTTGACTGACGAAAGTATGTAAATGCTAATAAAAATTATTAAATGTAAAATATTTTTCTTGGAAGAGTTCAACATCCTTATCTACCAAGAAAAACGTTTTACCTTTAATTCTTTTTATTAGAATTTCCATACTTTTGTCAATCAAATCATTGTCAGAATCCGAAGAAATATCACCAATCCCATTAAGCTTGTACAAATCAGACTTGGAAGAAAGTTGAGAATAAAATTTCCTTTCGTCTTTGTCATCATAGAGTCTTATGATCCCCGTTTTATGGAAACGGCCACGGCCGACGGAAAATATTCCATCACCATCAACCTTGTCACTATCAATTAAACTTTCTTTTCCTCTTGTAAAATGAAGTAGAGAATTCCTCTATAACCTCTTTTATCTACTTAGGAAATGTTAAATCCTACCTACATCATCACTATTTGAAAACACATGCCATTGCATTCTCATCATCATTGTCGCTAATGAGAACAACAATTGATCAAAGACACACCCTGTCAGGTACTGTATCCAAGTTCATCCCGAGGATAATTACCAAAGCCACCAGGCAGCTTTATGATGCCAATGAAGCAAGATCATGAGCTATTCAATGAAAATTGTATTGTAAAAAAGAAGAAAGAGACTGATTCAGAAAGGTGGGTCGAGGGTCGAGCCTCGGCTATACATGTAAGATTTTTACTTTACATTAAGTATTTTGATATACTTTTATATAAATTTTGAAATACTAATTCAATATAATTTTTCTTATAGGTTCGCTTCACAGGTGATGTGGGGGAATTCATACGCAGTCAGCCACCTAATGAGTCGTGCGAGGCAATCCAACTTTCGGACGAGGATACTGAAAGAACACTCCTTGAGTACTTTATATACTTTGAACTAGATAATAGAACTAGTTTTCGAATGAGCTTGTAATAAGCGTTAACTTAGTTTTGTTAGTTTAATGTTTTAGTTCTATTGATCTTTATATTTTGTTGCTTTTTAGTGTTATTGTTGTTTTTGTTGGCATAAAATGCTTGTTTAGGATATTTGGTATAAGCTGGCAGGTGGTGTAGCTGCCAAAACAGGCAGTTTCTGCCAAAAATATACCAAGAAAAGCGACCAACTTTGGTCTCTAGTTGTTCGCTTTTTACTTAAAAAAATAATTTTCTGGGCAATAACGACCAGTCTTGGTCGCTATTCTATTTAAAAATAATTTTTGGTAATTTGGCGACCAACGTTGGTCGCTTATAGTTAAAAAAAATAATTCTTCCCATTGGTGACTAATTTTGGTCGCCCATTTAAATAAAAAATTATAAAAATTATTAATATACCGACCAAAGTTGGTCGCTTACTATGATTAATAATATATAAAAATAAAATGTAATTTACATCGGGAGACCAACTTTGGTCGCCAAATTTATAATATTAAAATATTTGAGCGACCAAGGTTGGTCGCTATTTTTTTTACCCGTAAAATTTGGTCCTTTTACTTGAGAGAACAAAGTTGGTCGCTAATTAGCGACCAACTTTGGTCCCTAAGGTAAATGGACCAGCTTAATAACGACCAGGTGTGTTTGGTCACTTTTTGGTCGCTTTTTGGCCAATAGCGACCAACGTTGGTCGCTTTTTGTGGTCGCCAAATCCCGAATATCTAGTAGTGACAGAAACGCAGATTTGAAACTCTTATAGGTTCCGAAAGCTAGTCAATTTGAACAATGGGTTCTAAATAAATAATTTATACATCGCATATTCAATGAATTTTTCAAAATAACTATAATATTTGAATCAAAACTATTGAGTTCGATCGAACTTGTAACTTACACTTTAACTCCGCTCGTGTATATAACTCATATATCATACATTTATTCAGCTGGTGTGTAACGACCCGACCAGTTGTTTTGAGCAATTGCATTTCGCTCGGTTGCTTGAGGGCATGAGTAGCTTCGTATGATGTATTATGACTTATGTGAATCGTAGTTTTGGTTTTCAGGTTATTCGAAAATGATTTAGAAAAATAATTTTCTCCTAGAAGCTTTAAATTTAAAAGTTTTGACCAAGTTTGACTTTTTACAATTTGACCTCAGATTAGATTTCTCATGGTTCCATTAGCTCCCTTGGGTGATTTTTAGACTTAGGAGCGCGTCCGGATCGTGATTTGGATCGCAGGTCCGTAGTGGAATAGTTAGCTTGAAATAGCGAAAGATAGATTTTTTAAAAGTTTGACCGGGAGTGAACTTTTTTATATCGGGGTCGAATTCTGATTCTGGAAGTTGGAGAAGGTTTGTAATGTTAAATGAGACTTGTGTGCAAAATATAAGGTCAATCGGAGGTGATTTGATAAGTTTCAGCATCGATTGTGAATTTTTGAAGTTTCAAAGTTCATAGAGGTGTAATTTGTCGTTTTGATGTTGTTATGTGTGTATTGAAGCCTCGAGTAGGTATGTGTGTTTTGAAGCCTCGAGTAGGTATATTTCATGTTATGGGACTTACTAGTACGTTTGGACGTGGTCCCGAGGGGCTCGAGCGTGTTTCAGATTGATTCTGGGCCAGTTTTCCTTCACTTGCACTGCTGGATTCTATGATATCTGGTCTCTCAGACCTTCATCGCGTTCGTAAGGTAAGTGCTGCGAACGCATAGTGTATTTTGATGATAGTGCCATTTTCTTCATCGCTTGTTAATATTGATCTGCGTTCGAAAAGAGTTGGGGCCAATCTCCTTTGTGTTCGTGTATGAGAGGTCGTGTTCCCGTAGAGTTGAGCTGGGAGCTAAAGCTGGAGGATCTTACTTCATCGCATTCGCGAGGCTCGTGCCGAGTTAGCGTAGTTTTGTCTCTAGTGTGTATCGCATTCGCGATGCTTGTTCTGCGAACGCGTAGAGCATTTTTGGCAAATGGTATTTTTATTCATCGCTAATGCGATGGTTGTTCCGTGTTCGCATAAGAGTAGGCCTGGGCAGATTATAAGTACTCTATTTCTAGGATTTTGGCTTTGGAGCTTTGGAGCTCGGATTGAGGCGATTCTTAAAGCAATTTTCACCATATGAATTGGGGTAAGTGTTCTCCACTCGGTTTTGGTTATATTCCATGAATTTATCTTTGATTTTAGCTTTTGATTGATGAATTTTAAAGAGGAAACTGGGGGTTTTGGCCTAAAGGTCCATAATATAAATTTTTTAGTTTTGAACACTGATTCGGGGTCGGATTTAAGTGAAACTAGTATGGTTGGCCTCATCATGGAATTGGTTTTCTGATTTGTGAGTTTTGTCGAGTTTCGAGGCATGGGTCTGGGTGTATTTTTGGCCGGATTTGAGATTTGATGTAGGATTCGATCTTTATCATTTGTAATTATTTCCTCGGGCTTCGTATGATGTATTTGAGTTGTTTTGGCTTTATATATATACTTAGAGATTGATCTTCTCCATAAAGCCGGAATGGCTTTTCCTCAGTACTGGGTAACTTATAGTCTGTGTTGTATATGTTCCGGAATGGATTTTCCTGGGCCATATAGGTCATATACAGTACCGAGTGGTTGAGTATGATGACTGGAAAGTGTGGTTCAGTAAGGTTGAGTACTCTGAGAGTGCGAGTATATTATTTATCTCTGGGATACATGGCATTGGCATGCGTAGAGATGCATTTTCTCATGATGTACGGTGTCATATTATTCATGATTTTTTCTTATACATTGATATGTGGGTATATAGTGACATTTAACACTTGTTATTTGGTTAGGAAATGAAACATTGTTTTTATTGCGGGAATGATTTTTAGGAGAAACTACAGTTTTCCATCTATCTAAAAAAAATTTGATGATTTCGATAAAGGATTTGGGTTTTCACCGATATTCTTGAGAAGCAGAACTATTTTTAGAAAACTCTGCAAAATCTAATTGTTTATATCTCTGAGATTATTTCCTTGTTTATTGCCCTACATTTTATGAGCTGCTGTTGGGTATTTGTGTTGGACCTGACCTATGTGCCAGCTCGTCACTGCTTTTAACTTGAGGTTTGGTTTGTAACTTTTTGAGTGTATGGGGTCGATTGTACTCATACTACACTTCCTGCACATTGCGTGCAGATTTTGGATGTCGATGTTGCTGTGTTCGATGGGAGATGAATTGGAAGATGTACCTGCGTCCCTGCTGTAGATGCCTCTTTTTCATGGTAGCCCTAAAAATGTTAAAACTCTGTTTATGTATTTTTCAAACAGATGGTGTATTTAATAATTATCATCTTTGTCAACTCTATTCTTAGAAGCTCATGGTTTTTACTACTAGTCCTTGGGAAATGTAATAGATCCTGACGATTTATCTTGTTTAATTGACTCATTAGCATTATCGAAATTGGATAGTTATTGGTTGGCTTACCTAGCGGGTTGGGTTAGGTGCCATCAAAACTAGTGGATTTTGGATCGTGGAAGACTGGTGTTAGAGCTCTAGGTTTATAGGTTCTACAAGTCATGAGCAAGTGTCTAGTAGAGTCTTGCGGATCAGTGTGATGACATCTTTACCTATCTTCGAGAGGCTACATGACATTTAGGATATACTTCCCATTTTCTTCCTTATCGTGCGGCATTGATTCAGCTTGAAGTATAACTCTTTGAATTCCTTCCACGTATTCGTATGCGCACATGAGTGCTCGGTATCAGTTGTGCATCGACGACTTGTGATTCCCTAGATAAAATGCGATATATGATTTTTGTGTGTTGATGATGGGACACTATGGAGGACTTAAGGCCGGGTTTTGACTGTAGCTTGAGCTTAGAGATTTTGATTGTGTGAACACGTGCTTTTGGATTTATATATCCGATAGAGTTTGTATTAATGGAATTTGTGGCTGGATGGCTACGTGATGAGTATGATGTGACTTAAAGATGTGTTCATATGGGTTGAATTTGATGAGAAAAGTCTTCTTATAATGTAAAAAGGACAACTAGGTGCTTGATTCTACCTTGATGTTATGTATTGTATCGAGTTATGAGCATATTGGAGGATCTTTTATGTTTTAATTGCGAAACAAATTAGATACTCATGTCTTGTTGGTGATTTCAAAATCAGGAAGATTAAGTGATTGCGTAGTATTTGTCATTGTGGATGGGTATGGAAAGATATCAGTTTAAGGCTAAGCAGGTGGGTTATCTCCTCCGGGGTGTCTGAGGTTGTGTGGTCCCTATGTGTTGTCGCGAGTTCTCTTTTACTAGTGAATTATATGTGTTGCAACTGGAGTTTGGATTGATTAGGAGTGTTGGCTTGACTGTTACAAGGGCGAATGCGAGATTTTCAGATGAATTGAGATGCTAGATGGTTTGTGTTACATAAGCTTATGAAGGATTTAGTAGAATCTTACAGCGGTATTATGGCTGTAATAAAGTATGGGCATTATGAGTTATGATGTGTTTTGATCTAGGGCTTTGAGCCAAGTGGGGGAGTCCACTATTGATAAGTTGATTACATGGTTACGTGTTGTAACGAGTTCGGTTTGAGGTATACTTGCGAATGAGTTATGTTCTGTAGAGGGTGAGATCTTAAGTAAAGGAATTTCTGGGTACAAATTGTATTAGGCTTTATGAGTATATGAGAATCACATAATTATTTGAGTTGTTATTGGTGAAGGATGTAATGTGCATGGCGCAAAAATTTATCTGGTTGCATTAATGTGGGGTTACTTCATTGGGTGTTGGAGTGTTAACAGGGCATAGATCGTTCGGTCTGTTTGATCAGTCTAATTGAGATTTGAGCAAAATGGATGACTCTCGAGAATGGTTCTAATGAATTAAAGATCTATATGTAGCAATTGATAATTTTTTAGGATTTGTATATAGACAAAAGCCGAGATTTACATTGGATGGTGTCGAGACTCGCATCATTTCTATATCATTTTGGATTCTACCTTCAGTATCAGAAAGGTAAAAAGGAACAACTTTAAATTCACAGAAGGTCTTTTCATAAAGGGTATTTCGGTTATGGTACTTTTAGGGTGCTTAAAAGAGCATTCAACGTCTTATGAGCCTTAGGGAGATATGGTTTATGCAAGGACTCGTGTGGTAAGTCTTGGTACAGGATTGTGGTATTATGGTGAGGAGAAGTATCAATTTGCAGGTAATTCAGAAGGAACTCGGAGAAATAGGACAGGTTGGTAGTAGGCGGTATCGACATGATAATGGATATGATCAGTTCTTTGGGTGCTTATGATGTGGTGACTTTCTACAGGTGTTTGTGGCAAAGATCTTGGATTTTTGATGACTTGCGTGGCTTGGTTGAGTTAGAGAGATTTAGTTCTGATAGCTTAATTATGTGCAAATGGGTTTCGAAGAGATCTCAATAGTTTCTACCACGGTTCAAGGAGAATATTTTCTACAGGCGTGAGGAGCATGCGATGTATAGTGATTTTCTCAGCATGAAATCAAATAGAAAGTTCTTGGCTAATTGAGTGAGTAGTTTCTTATGACTCGGAGTGGATTACAAAGTTCTCATATTTTTTGTAATATGGCATGGTATATGCAGTATGTTATGTAGGATCGAGATTTGCATGTGTAAGGTCACAGTTCAGTTTTGAATGGAAGGTCATGAGTCCTTAGGAAACATGGTCAATTTTAAATGACTAGGTAAATAATATTACTATCTGGCATGGCTTGATGAGATTATATGTTTCAGAAGGGGCAATATATTTTATTTATGGATACTTCATTGGTATTGCGGCACTCTCTTGTTAGATCGATTGTTGGTGTTCAAATTTAGCTTCATGGCACAAAAGAATTATAGAAGTATTCCTCGTGGGATGATCGTGTATTGGAGGAGTGTTAGACATTCAAGCGATGGAGTTGAGATCAGATATGGTGATTCATATGTTCTATGGATTTTGAGACTGGTAGTTCTCGTGAGTAGATTATTTTGCGGTTGTGGAATGTGAGAATGTAGCCAAGGTTAGTCAGAGGCTAGTATGTGTTATGGTTCAGTCACTGTGGACTTTTAGAGGGTTATTTATCTATTATGGTTGGTCATATTTGATTTGGTATCCATTGGTAGGCCCAATTAGGATGTGTATTCTACACCGAGTCGGATTGGTTGGCTCCATATTGATATTGGTGAGGGATGTTCCATTCGGTTAGTGTTGACCTTATTCGTGTTCTGAAATGATCTGTGAGTTACTCTTCTATGCTACGAGGAGTTTTGAATTGTGGGTTATAAGCACACATGGTGCTGTTCTATTTGGGCTTTTAACAAAAATTTGAGCAATATGAGTATTTGGGTATTGGATGATTGATTGTGTGTTGGCTATGTTCTTTGCGGATTGCGGCATTGTGTTATTTGCTCTTTGTGGTTATGGTAATTCACTTTGGATACTTAATGTCAAATTTTGAGTGGTTATGGATTTTGAGTAGGGTGGCTTGAGGTATATAATATGGACCAGAGTTTGGATGGGGTCACACATTATGGCGGAGTTATATAGATGTATAATCCTTGTGTTAGATTTGTGTGTTTAGGTTTTAGGTGTGTGATGGGTTCTTAGCATTGTGTTGTGGTGATACCATTGAGCTTGTGGGACGGCTATCTTGTTCGATGTTATTTTCCATGTTTGAGTATATTTGGAGTGTTGCTTATTGGCGTATGGATTGCACATGTTGTGGAATTAGATTGTATTGGTGTGTTATGTCATCAGAGTGGTCGTGTTGGATTAAATAAGGTCACTGGGCCTAGAATGGATACTATCGGAATTATTACAGCATGGTTGGAACAATATTGTTGCTGATCGGCTTAAAAATTTGCTATGGTTCCTATCGAAGGAGAGGGAGTTCCACAAGTTGTTGATCTAAAGAATGGTTATGAGTTTCTGCGTGTTTCTTTCATCATTGGATGTATATGAAGGTGTTAGAACGAGGCTTTGTTTGATAAGAGTTTTATTACCAGCATTGGGTTGCTCTGAGAAGCTACTGTGATTAAAATTATTGCTATGAGTGTTTGAGTTATGTGGTATATCAGGTGATTTCATCATGGATTACGGAGATGGCTTGATACAGCTTGTTTAGACTTATACAGTATATAGATGCAAGATTCTGATCTTATAGAAAATTTAGGATGTGAAAATTTCTGTTCTAATGTTATGGGCTAGGTTGAATAAGGAAATTTCAGTTATGTTATGTTATCAAACCTATGTGGGATAGGGTGATGTGGGATCACCCTTGGGGTATGTGCATGATAAGATTACACTGTGGTTTTATGGCTTTGGAACTACTTTGGGCACGTTCGAGGATGAACATATGTTTAAGTCGGGGAGGATGTAGACTCGACCGGTCATTTAGAGAAATTGCACTTCGCTCGATTTCTTGAGGGCATGAGTAGCTCTGTATGATGTATTATGACTTATGTGAATCGACGGTTTTGGTTTTTAAGTTATTCATAATTGATTTAGAAGAATGATTTTCTGCTAGAATCTTTAAATTTGAAAGGTTGGACAAAGTTTGACTTTTTCGAATTTGACCTTGAATTGGATTTATGATGGTTATGTTAGCTCTTTTGGGTGATTTTGGACTTAGAAGCGCATCTGTATCGTGATTTGGAGGTCCGTAGTGGAATTTGGCTTGAAATGGCGAAAGTTGGAATTTTAAAAAGTTTGACCAGGAGTGGACTTTTTGATTTCGGAGTCGGATTCCAATTTAGGAAGTTGGAGAAGGTCCGTAATGTCAAATGTAACTTGTGTGCAAAATTTAAGGTCAAACAGACATGATTTGATTGGTTTCGCAATCGGTTGTGAAAGTTTGAAGTTTCAAAGTTCATTGATTTCTAATTGAGGTGTGATTCATCATTTCGATATTATAATGTGTTTTTTGAGGCCTCGAGTAGGTTGTGTCATGTTATGGGAGTTATTGGTATGTTTGGACGTGGTCCCGAAGGGATTGGGCGTGTTTCTGATTGATTCCGGGCTAGTTTTCCTTCATTTTGCACTGCTACATTCTGCTGATATCTAGTGTCTCAGACCTTCATCGTGTTCGCGGGGCAAGTGTCGCGAACACGTAGTGTATTTTGATGCCTGTGGAATTTTCTTCATCGCATTCGCGAATATTGGTCCGTGTTCGCGAAGAGTTGGGGCCAGTCTTCTTGGCGTTCGCGTAGAGTTGAGCTGGGAGCTAGAGCTTGAGGATCTTTCTTCATCGCGTTTGCGAGGCTCGTTCCACGTTCGCGTAGTTTTGTCTACAGTGTTTATCGCGTTCGTGAGGCTTGTGCCACGAACGCATAGAGCATTTTGGTGGTTGACAATTTTTGTTCATCACGAACGTGATGATTATCCCGCGTTCGCGAAAGAGGATGTGTGGGCAGAAGTATAAAGTACTCTATTTTGAGGGGTTCGTCCATTTTTTCCATTTTGGAGCTATGAAGCTCGGATTGAGGCCACTGTTGAAGCAATTGTCACTATATAAATTGGGGCAGATGTTCTCTACTCGGTCTTGGTTATATTTCATGTATCTATCTTCGATTTTAACTTTTGGTTGATGAATTTAAAGAGAAAATTGAAGGTTTTGGCCTAATGCATCATAAAATGAATTTTTGAGTTTTGAACACTAATTTTTAGTCGAATTTGAGTGAAACTAGTATGGTTGGACTCATAATTTAGTGGGTTCTCGGATTTTGTGAGTTTTATCGAGTATCGAGGCTTGGGCCATGGTGTAATTTTTGCTCGGATTTGGGATTTGATATAGGATTTGATCTTTATCATTTGTAATTATTTCCTTAGGCTTCATCTGATGTATTTGAGTTGTTTTGGCTAGTTTTGAGCCATTCGGAGGTCACTACGTGTGTGATAGCATTCTTGGAGCATTGCTTGGGTTGCTTGACATCTATAATTGGCTTGTTTAAGATAAGTAACTCTTCTAAACTTAGTGTTGTGGGTATGAAACCCCGAATTTATGTGTGGTGTTATTGGTGTTGAGATGACTCACATGCTAGGTGACGGGCGTGTGGGCGTGCACCCTGTGAGTTGTGACTCTGTTGTTTTCAGGGCACTGTTTAGTCAACCACTTTGTTGATATTTGTATTTTTCACCATGTGATAAAGTAATTGAGCAGTACATCATGCTAGATATCATATTTATGCTTTATGCTGATATTGTTGGGGCCCCTAGCGGTTCTTGCTGTGATCTTATCGATTTCATTGATATTTCATACTCAGTCACATTCATGCATTCATATCATATCTCATTCTCAGTTGTTACTTATTGATACATCATATAATTGTTATAAGTAAGTTTTCATGACATTGTGAGCTCATGGGTGAGACTGGAGAGATTGATGACCGAGTGAGGTCAAGAACTTGATTATAAGTGACATTTATGGTATTGGGATGCATGTCGCAGCGGTTATTGTAATATTGATACTATAGCACGTGAGATATTCGTGCAACACGTGAGTTGTCCATGCAAATTATAGCGCTTGGCCCGAAGGAGCCCCTTCGAAGTCTGCACACCACTAGTGGGCGCGGTTGATTATATTCTGGGATGGATCTTCTCTTGGTATGGAGATGGATATTCTGGATGAGGCTGGATTGGCCTGTTTTCTCGGTACTATAGACTAATGGTCAATGATGTATATATTCCGAGATGGATCTTCCCTGGGTCGTATGATCCATATACAGTACCAAGTGGTTGAGCATTTATATACATAACTGGAGATGGATCTTCTCCATGGAGCAGGAATGGTCTTTCCTCAATACTGGGTGACTTATGGTCAGGAGATGGATCTTCTTCATGGAGCAGGAATGGTCTTTCCTCGATACTGGGTGACTTATAGTCAGTATAGTATATGTTTCGGGATGGATTTTCCTAGGATGTATGGGCCATATACCGTACCAAGTGGTTGAGTATGACGACTAGAAAGTGTGATGCAAGGAGGCTAAGTACTCTGAGAGTGTGAGTACATGATTCATCTCTGGGATACATGGTATTGGCATGCATATATGGCATACATGCATAGAGACGCATTTTCTCATGTTGTGCGGTATCACATCATTCATGACTTTTTCTCGCATATTGATATATGGGCATAGAGTGGTATTTCACACTTGTTATTTGGAAAGGAAATAAAATATTTTTATTTAATGTGGAAAGAATTTACAGGAAAAAACTACAGCTTTCAAACTATCTCAAAAAATTTCGATGATTTCGATAAAGAATTTGGGTTTTCACTGATATTCTTGAGCACCGGAACTATTTTCGGAAAACTTTGCAAAAGCTTAACATTTTTACCTCTGATACTATTTCCTTATTTATATGCTCTACGTTGTATGAACTGTTATTGGGTATTTGTGTTGGACCCGACCTATGTTCCAGCTCGTCACTGTTTTTAACGTGAGGTTAGGTTTGTTACTTATTGAGTACATAGGGTCGGTTATACTCATACTACACTTCCTGCACATTGTGTGGAGATTTCGGATGCCGATGTTGCTATGTTCGATGGGAGCTGAATTAGAAGATGTATTTGCATCCGTGTTATAGCTGCCTCTTGTTCGTGATAGCCAATATTAAAACTCTATTTATGTATTTTTCAAACAGATGATGTATTAACTAATTATCAGCTTTGTGAACTCTATTCTTAAAAGTTCATGATTTGTACTATCAGTCTTTGGGAAATGAAATAGATCCCGATGATTTATCTTGTTTAATTGACTTATTAGCATTATTGAAATTGGATAGTTATTAGTTGGCTTACCTAGCGGATTGGATTAGGTGCTATTACAATTAGTGAATTTTGGATCGTGACGTGATATAAATACCGACTACGTATAAACTTTTACCTTAAGCGAAATCTCATTTGTTAAAGAAAAGAGTCAAAATTAGCACAAGTGTTCCGAGAGAATACGTCCAATCATTTTTAATCGGGTAGATGAAGAATGGACAACAAGCAGTATTTCATCTTTGCTTAGATGAAGAATGGACTTTTTTCTCATTTTTTTGAAAGTTCTATAGTTCTGAAAGAAAGTCGGTAGGTGAGGTGAGCTTAAAAGAAACATAATATACGGACTTTTCTTCCATAACGCTATCTTTCATATTCACAGTGCATGAGAAGATAATTTAGGAAAAGAGAACGTTTCTTTTCATATTGTTGTAAGTTTTCAATTAATAAAATATTCTCTCTGTTCCGTCTTTTTATTATATATATAGCCCAACTTGAATTACCATGTAACCTAAGGAGAAAACATTTTTTTTTGGAAAAGATAGTTATATTATAGCTATGCTCGTAGAAGAGAGCCGTTTACAAAATGTCTGAGAGACATCATATTTACAGTAGGAGTAGGAAGTACTACGGTTCCTACATAGGAACCAACACTACTAGAGTTACTAAGGATGTTACTAGAGTTACTAAATACAGTAGTAGATATAAAGCTAGTATTACACATAACGGACTAATTTTTAACCATTCTTCTTCTAAGCAGCCCTGCTTGATCTTGTTCATGGTAGGTTGTAGAAAAAGGTGGTGAACTTTTAAAAAGTAGACAGCTTTCCATTGCATGTTGAGCTCCATAGTTGGCCAAGCAGTCAGCCACACTATTTTGCTCCCTGTAGATATTGAGAAGAGGGGGGCTATCCAGCTGTCTGAGTAGTAACCTTCAATCGTTAAGTATATTAGTATATTGTATTGTATTGTGATGAAACATACCTAGTAAGGCTTGTGCATCTGTCTCAATAGTGAGAGGTGTGAGTTTCTTTTGCACAATAATTTTCAAGCCCATGAGCAAAGCATGTAGTTCTGTCTGGATAGGTGGCCCAGGTATTGTTTTCCCAGCAAATCCGATAATCCAGTCTCCTAGATGATTTCGAAATATACCACCAATACCATAGGTATTATGTTGGAGTGAGCACGAGCCATCAATGTTAAGCTTGTAAGAGAAATTGTTTGGAGGGTGCCATTTCATGTAGAAAGGTATCATGGCACAATTTTTCTTATTGGGATTTGTGAGGTAATAAAATTCTGCTACCTTTTTTAGAAGAACAACTGTATCCAAAAATGTGTTCTTATGATCTATAGTATTTTTATTCCAGATAAGCCAAAGCTCTCAAAGTGCAAAGGGTATAAGGGTGGTATTGGTAAGTGTATGGTATTGGTAAGTTGACTACTGATTTATAAAAAGATGTAACCAACGGATAGTAGTATTATAAAATACTGGTGAGTGTGTATTACTAGTTGACATCTTAAAATTAGCCAACGGTTGTACAACTACATGGCATACTAAGAAAAGATGTGAAGTTTAAGGAGCCATATGGCACTGCAAACAAGTAGAAGAGTTAAGAATACCTAAGCGCATAAGATAGTCATTTGTGGGAAGGAGACCATGACATAATAACCATAAAAATAAAGAAAATTTTGGAGGAACATGCAACTGCCAAATCCATTAAAAGTCATCAGGGGAACAGTAGTTATATGAGTCTCATTAGTGTGGATACCATTGTATATGGATTTTACTGAAAATATGCCATCATGTGTGAGAGCCAAAAATAGTTGATCATAAGTTGTAGGGCCAAATGACATGTATATATTAGTGGTGTCATTTTGTAAATTAGGGGGTAAGCAAAAAGGTAATTTATTATGATGTCATTGATGATCATAATAATATTGTGAAACTATTTTGTTAATCTCAAATTGAGGCAAGGGTCCAAAAATGCAAGAGATGCAATTTCGAAGGAGAGTATTATTTTTAATCCAAGGAACTTCCAGAAGTTAACATGTTGTCCTGTTGCCAGGTTCCATTTATAACCTAAAGCACAGTATGACAGCTATGTATTATGTTACATCAAGTTCGAGAGACTTGTTTTTAATCATGTGTGAAGGGAATATATAATTATATAGTAAAATATGTGCCCATAGTGAGTAGGGTTATTAAATAACCTCCGGGCAAGGCTTGCATGTAAAGCCTGATTTTTGTAGATAGGTTTTGTATTCCTAGTCCTCCTTGTGCTAGGGGTTGAGTAATGGTTGCCCATTTTATGAGATAGATTTTTCTCTTTTGTAAAGTGGTACCCCAGAGAAAGTTACATTGATAACGGTTGAGAGAAGAGATTATATAAGAAGGGAGTTTTATGTATTGCATAATGTGATTTGGAAGCCGATTTAAAGCAGAACGAATTAGGGTAGTCCTGCCTGCTTTCGATAAGAAACAAGTTTTCCATCCTGCTAATTTATTCTTAAAATTATCAAGAAGAAATTGATAATCTTGCTTTAAGGGCTTCTTATTAAAAATGGGAAAACATAAGTATTTGCCAAAATTCTTCCCCTCATTCATCTTTAAACGTTGGCTAACAGCCTGTTTTAATTGAGGAGAACAGTTGTTAGAGAAAACTACTTTGGATTTATCAAAATTTATAGTTTATCCTGAATGGTAAGTAAAATGAGCAATAGTATTGACTATGGCTTGGCATGAGTGATCAGTTATTTTAGAAGTGAGTATGATATCATCGGCAAAGAATAAGTGTGATAACTAAGGCCCATTACTGCCCAATGATATTGGAAGCCATTTCTTATAATCCACTGATGTATGTATTTGCCTAGAAAATATTTTCAAACATAAAATAAATAAGTAAGGGGATAAGGGATCCCCTTGTCGAATTTCTCTTGTTGGTGTGAAGTAGTCAGTAGGGTTATCATTTATTGTAATAGAATTTTTACTAGTGGTTATGCACGACATAATAAGTTGTATAAAAGAAGGTGAAAAATTAAGGGTTATCAAAGTATTATAAATAAACGATTATTCTAATTTATCAAAGGCTTTTTCTAGGTACAACTTCAAGAGGATGTTGGTATTACTACCTTTCATTTTTCTAAAGTGTGTAATCCACTCTTGTACAATGATAGCATTATCCACTACTCGTTTGTTTCTCTTGAAACTGGATTGTGTTGGATTTATAATTTTATCTAAAATAGGTTTGAGTCGGTTGACAATGATTTTAGTAATAACTTTATAGATTGTATTGCAAAGACTAATAGGGTGGAATTGAGATATTGTGAATGCTATTTTATGATTAGGAATTAAACAAATGAAGGTGGTGTTGATAGACGGATCAACCTTATGGTCATAAAAAACTTTGTGACAAAAGTGTTTGATAGAGTCACCAATTATGTGCCAGTATTTTTGATAAAATAAGGGATGAAGGCCGTCTGGCCCTGGTGCCTTTAGTGATTTGAATGAATTAATAGCATTAGTAATTTCATAATTTTGTAACGGTTTAGTTAAAGCTGCTTGATTAGTCGGTGTTATAATATTGCAAGGCTGTAAATGATTACTAGGAATAGAACTGATCTTTTGAGTAGTAAAAAGATGTTGATAATAGAAAGTAATATGATCTCGAATATGATAAAGGTTTGTGATCCAATTTCCCGCTATATCTTGAAGTGCAGTGATACATTTATGCCTTCTATGATTTAAAGTACTTAGGTGTAAAAATTTTGTAGTTGCGTCACCATCATTTAATCAGTCAATGTGTGACTTTAATTTCTAAAAATCCTCCTCAAATTTAAGGATTTTATTAAATTTCATAGTTAAAGTAGTTTCTAAATTTTGTAGAAAAAGGCTAGTGGGAGTAATGAATAGAGGATTGAATACAGTTAACCATGCCATTAATTTCTTTTTTCGATGAAATAGATTACCAAAAGTAGATTTATTCCACTCTGTAACAGTAGTAGTAAAATTAACAATGCCAGGTAATAGGTAAACATGATCAAGCCATGCTTGTTGGACTACAGATGGAAAGGTAGGATGTGTAGTCCAAATTGTTTCAAACCAAAGACTTGCCTTTGAGGTAAAGGACAATATTGAAGCTCTAATTTTAGTGGACAGTGGTTTGAATGTGTACGAGGAGGATGTGCAACTAGAGCATTAGGATATTGTTTAATCCAATCATAATTAGCCGTTAAACGATCAATGCGTTCAAGTATATTAAATAAATTATGCCTACCTTTTGTCCAGGCATGCGACTACCTCGTAACCTAAGTCTGTAAGTTGTGAATAATTTAAACATTCTAATAATTTATTTGCTCTAGAATTATTTATAGATAAACCACCAAATTTGTCATTTGCATGTAGTATCTCATTAAAATTCCAACCCAATAACCAAGGCCCCTTATAATGGTCATATATATGCATTATATTCTGCCATAATATTTGTCTATTAGCCAAATCAGTGCTAGCATAGATAGTTGTAAATAAGAACATAAATGGTAAAGGGAGCATCTGTATTTGACAGTGAATTTCCTGCGAGGTAATGGCCACTTGTTCCACATGGACTGCATCTGAAATCCATAAAATAGCAATCCCTCCTGACTGTCCAACAATATCAACTTCAATTAAGCCATTAAAATTAAAATCTTCCTTAACAGTTTGGTGGCATTGGCAATGAGTCTCTGATAGAACAACCAAAGATGGTATATTATAGTCCAATAATGAGCGGGAATTCCTTCTAAAATCATCCTACTGTGCACCCCTACAATTCCAAATAATAAAATTCATATGGCTAAGGGTATCATTGGGTGGACTATTCCGCTGATTCCTAGACTGCCCTGGGCAAAGTAGAAACGTTGGAAGTAGAAGCATGACATATTTCCCTACGTCGGGATTTGTAGTGGGCCTTATCCTGAAAGATGCTTTGAGGAGATTCTGGGGGAACCTTATGTATAACTTTCTTTCGTACTCCTCCTTCTAGACAAAGACCCTGATGTCGTCGAGACATGAGTGAACTGGTCGTGTTTTGTAGACGAGGGCCGCTTCTAGTTCTGCCTGAAAGTTGGTGTCGTGTTCTACTGGATTGGGAACATGGGGTGGTAAGGAACACTACGAACGATTGGTAGATTTAGAAGTTTTTATAAGTGAAACTCTTTATAAGAACGTGAAGGAATACTATGTTGAAATTCAAAAATTCTCTATAAGTGAAACTTCAGCAACGTGTACTAGAGATCCGAACTTTTAAAGGCTTTTTTCATAATTGTTCTGTCAGCTAAAATTAATTACAAGCGTTATCGAACTTAATACAAAATATATACACTAATTATGTATATATAAAAAAAATATATGTATACTGATACTTAATATGCTGAATGTATACTTTTGCCTAATATCATTTTGGGGATTACTCAATAAGGTAATTACACCAAGTTTTAAAGGTGAAACTCTAGCACACTATGTTGGAGTTCCAACCCAACTTTTAAAACAAAAATCCCTGCTGCCATATCTGAAATTCAAACATCCACTTATTCCCTGCTTGCTCGCTCTTTCTACTAACTTCACCCGACGTGTTGCTGCATTCTCTCTCTATGTGCGCGCATATATATATATAACATCGAAAAAAATACACAGACAAGAACAATAACTCCTAGTAGGAATTTTTCCCTCCCGTGCATAATTCTAAACACTTTTTTGTTTACCCGTAAAAAAAGGTATAGTTGAATTTATATATGGTTTCTAGACAAGTGAAATAAGCAAAAAAATACTTAATACTTAACCATGAAATGAAGATAAAATTACGAAGAACAAAGATTCGGTGGCAAAGCTTCCGGGCACAACTGTGATGAAATCAAAGAACCAGAAAATAAAATTGTATAAAGCTTTTTATTGATTATAGCGTAAGTTTGCCAGGAAAATCGTGTCTTTTACAATGATAACAGAGCTTACTATTTATAGCTCCACATAGGGAACAAGGTCTTAGGATCACACCCTTCTTTAATGTCAATTATGAGGGCCATTGAAGAAGGTGTAACAGTGAGCATAAATTCTCTATAACGGGCAACACACTACATACTGATATTATCTATTTAATGCTACTAGACGGAGGGTATTTTTTGATTCTTTATGAGTGGTATTCTTTCTGGTGACAGACAGAACATTTGCCTTCGATTTTAGCTACCCCCCTTCTTAGTTTCCACGTGTCCCTCTTTTGGACGGTCACATAGCGTAGCATATTTTACCCTATACAGATAGGCCCCTTGCTTTCCGGTGACATAACTTCGTGTCACCGAGAAATTGGTAGAAGCACATTTGGAAGGAATTACCATGATTCCTTCTGAAAAACTTTTGACGGTTTATTAGACGCACGTCTCTCCATATTTAATATCCCGAACACGCGTCATCCTAGGATTCTGTATAGCTTTTGCCGATTATCGAGGTAATCATGTCCACGAATTTATCCGCCTACTTATACACATCAACCTCTTTCATTCACACTTCATAAAACTCAAAATCTCTTTATTTGACTTGCATCATGTTCTTCAACCTTTCTCCAACTCTCTTCATACGGAAAAAATTTTCTCTTCTTCCATATAATGGCTTCTTCTTCAAAGAATACCAATTCTTCAAAGAACAAGACTTTGATCCTCCGAAAGTGAGCACCATCGTCCCTAGAAGTCTTCTTACAACGAAAGACTTTGAAGATAAATTTCCTTCTCCTAGCTCTCGTACATGGGCTGCTAGTAGGTATCCTTCTTCCATCCGCCCTTCTAGCAGTCCTGTTGTGAAGAAAGACTGTCATTCCCGGGACCTAACCATTTTCGCTCCCGATCAAACGGAGCGAGTAACCCTTCCCAAGGAGTGTTTTACATACTTTTACACATATCCCTTTACTTTGGGTGCGTTTTCCTTGAGTTGAGAACTTTACTCCGTTATTGCGGAGTTCTGCATCCGCTAATAGGTTTGTAGTCCTTCTGAGTCGAGGAAGATTGCTTGACTAAGGTGTTTGTGCTAAGTGACAGGAGATGAGACATCCTTAGATCATGTGATTAATCTCTATTCCCCAAGATATTTCGCACGAGAATGACAAACTTCAGCAAACGTGGCCATTATGCTCTACTATCTAGCATGGATCGCGATAACTATTGTGGCCAGATGGAACGGTTTGTTGCTATTGCCACCAATGATTTCATTCCGGCAACGACTTCTTGAGGTGTGCCGTATTCCAATTTCTTGGTGACTTTTCTCCATTATTATTCTCTAACTTGTACGAACCTTTCCCCATGACAGTTGAAACCCGATAGTGGCCTTTCTGAGTTGGGCCTAACTTCCTTGCGTTGACTTCCTGGGTGTTTTAAGTTACTTTCCTTAAAACCAAATCTCTCATTTTAAAGTAATGAAGGTTTGCTCTTCGATTGTAATATCTTTCCATTCTCTACTTTTGTGCCACCATCCTTATATGTGCCAAGTCCCTGCGCTCATCGAGTAACTCCAAGTTGACCAACATTGCTTCCTTGTTCGCTTCTTCGTACGCCCGGAGGTACCTTATGGTAGGATCCCCTGCTTCAACCAAAATAAAGGCTTCTTCTCCGTACATAAGTGAATAAGGAGTTCCCCCGTGCTCGATTCGGCCATTGTTAGATATGCCTATAATACTTTAGGTAGTTCCTCACATCATTTGCCTTTAGTCGCTTCCAACCTTTTCCTGAGGCTTTGTATAAACACTTTGTTCGCTGACTTAGGTTGTCCATTTGCGCTTGTATGATAGGCTGAAGTTGTAATCCTCTTTATTTCAACACTTTAAGGAACTTTGTGATCTTAGCGCCGATAAACTTTGGCCCATTATCGCACACTATCTTTTGGTATTCGAACCTTTAGGTTATGCTTTCCCAAAAGAAATCCACCACTTCACATTCGATGACCTCTGATAAGGACCTGTTTCCACTTACTTCGAAAAATATTCATTTAAAATCAAAAGAAACCTTACATTATAAGAAGGCAGTGGAAGCGATCTTACGATGTCCATCCCTCACTTCATGAACGGTCATAGAGATAAGACCGAATGTATTTGTTCCGCTGATTGATGTACTAGCAGTGCGTAGCGATGGCACTTGTCGCATTTTTTTATGAAAGCTTTGTCATATTGAAAATTATGAAAAAGAGTCATTTTCATCACCCAGTGGGCAACAAAATTTCTCCTCCGGTTGTCACGCTCGCAAGGTTGAATTCGGTGAGGAGTTTTGTGGCCTGAATGATGCTTCCGGTGAGTTTAGCTTGCTCCAATAATCTCCATTGTATGATGTTGGTCAAACTTCCCGGATCCATAGGAACACATTTGATTTAAAAGTCTAGCACATTTAAAGAAATTACCAACGCGTAGTTGTACGGTAGCGACAATTTGTCTGCATCTTCCTCTGTAAAAGAGATGTTGTCTTCAACAACCTCCCGGAGTCTCTTTCTATGGGTTATCGATACATTTGTCTTTTTTGCTGCCGAGAAGGTGATCCCATTTATTTCATACCCCTCCCCCCCGAAATATCATGTTGATCGTCTGGCGAGGAGGATCTTCTCCTACTTCCGAGGGTTTCACGTTATCCCAATTGCGATCATAGCTGTTCTCGACCACATAACTTAAGAATTATCTAAGATTCCCATTCTTTAATAGTGTCGCCACTTCTTCCAGGAGATGTCGGCATCCCCCAGTCTGGTGGCCATTCGTCTCGTGGTATTCACACTATAAGTTGGTTTCCCTCTAGCTGCGATCATATCTCATTGGTTCAAGGAACCATGCTTCTTTGATGTTTCTCATGGCTGACACCAACTCTAATAAACTGACACTGAAATTATATTATGACAGTTTGGGGTAGGAAGGATCCACGTACTTGACGCTTCTTTATCATACAATGATCTATTGTTCCAATCGCGATCAGTCCTTCTATCGATGGAGAACCTATCCGCTGTCCGAAATCCTGAATCACAGCATTCGGTCCGTTTGTAGGACAAAAACTGATCCCTTGAAGACCCTCTGACCATGTCAAAACCATCTTTTGATTTTTCTCAGTTCTTCTCCTGTCCTTTTGACGACGACGGAAGGCCAGTCTGATCATCTTCGATCCTTTTATTCGACGCATACTGATTGTGGACATTCTCCCAAGTCATTTATTGAAAGTCAAGTAGGTTTTACGTAGGTTTCTAGGAAGCGTATGAATTCTCAGATACAGTCCCTTGGTAAATGCTTCAGCCTCACATTCATCAAGAACAGCCGGGAGCAACATTTTCTCTTTTTGGAATCGAATAACGAAATCTCACAGCAACTAAGATTCTCCTTTTGTAATTTTGAATATGTCATTTTTTTGGGAGTGCATATTTCTAGACCCAATGTGAGCCTTAATAAATGAATCTGCGAGCATCTCAAAGGAATATATTGTAATGCTCGGGTAACAGTGAATACCATCACGTCAAGGCTCCCTTCACGAGAGTCTCTCCAAATCTCTTAAGCAAAACAAATTCAATTTCGCGAGGAGCTAAATCACCCCATTCATTACCGTTGTGTACATGGTATGTTCATGTGGGTCTGAAGTTTCGTCATACTTTGGCAGATCAGGAATTTTAAACTCCTTCGGGATTAATTTTGGTACCGCTTTTCTTGTACGACAATTGAGTATACTTATTTGAGTCTCAACCTTTCAGCAGCGGTGGTGCCCCTGGGATTTGGTCCATGCCGGCATTTACTTCCCTCATAAACCATAAGAGTTCATTTTTGAAAGATCCTCCCCCAGACCTATCAGATCCAACCTCACTCCTCGGGGTGTTGCTGTCGACCCCTGCGTTGATTGATTTGCGGGAGCGCCGTGAGAAACTAGACCTCGCATTATTTTAAGCCCCGGACAGTGCCTGCTTCAACTCCATCATAACCTTATCCTGCCGCATAAGATGACCTAGAATGGTCACTTGTTTTTTCTTGTAGGACCCTTACCCGACCAACAACATGTTCCTCTTCAGCATCATCGGGAGTTGCTTCCCGAACATGTCATGGGTACCGCCTATCGTGGACCGGTGTGGCATGATTTCCCTCATTGTAGGTGCCGCTGACTGAATCCTTGAGATGAAGCTGGTCTCCTTAAATCTCAGGATTGTCTGTTTTGTTAACACCATTATCTGCCATTTTTTATGATTCTTTGCAATGATAAATAACCAAAACACGTTAGTAAAAAAGGAAATGATCAACTTAATTACACGGCTATCTAGGCCAAATGGTGGGTGCCAAACTGTTTACCCAAAAATGGTACAGTTGAATTTATGCGTGATTTCTAGAAAAAAGAATTAACTTTATCCTGAAATAATAAAATAATGAAAGAAATACACAATACTTAGCCTTGAAATGAAAATAAAATCACGAAGAACAATGATTCGGAGCAGAGCTTTCGAGCACAACAATGATGAAACCAAAGAAAAAAAAGTAAAATTGTATAAAGCTTTTTATTAATTATAGAGTAAGTTTGCCAGTGAAATCATATTCTTTACAATGATAACAGAGTTCACTATTTATAGTTGCACCTAAAGAACATGGTCCTATGATCATGCCCTTCTTTAATGTTAATTATGAGTGCCATTGAAGAAGGTGTAATGGTGAGTATAAATTCTCTATAACGGGCAGCGCGCTAAATGCTGTGGAATATTGTCCATTAAGTGCTACCGGACGGAGGGTATTTATTGTATCTTAGTGTTATTCTTTCCGTTGACAGACGGGATAGTTGCCTTCGGCTAAACATATCCCGTGTCTTAGGTTCCACGTGTCCATCTTTTGGACGGTAATGTAACATAGCATATTTTACCGTATACATATTTAGTCAAGGATAGAGTAATATTGTCCATTTCATCGTACTTCTTCATGGTCTGAAAGATGGTTGGGTAAGTGGCAGTAATTGTTTCTATAAATATGGCAAACATAAAAAAGTTGCTAATTAATTGGTTGAATTAATATACCTAAAAAAAAGAATTTAACCAAACGTCACAACATACCAAGTTGAATGTTCCAGAATTTTTCTTCATTTGATGGTCTAAAAGTCTAAAAATTTTGAGTTTGTCAAAATCAATCAATCTTGCTATGATTTTTATTTTTCATCTTTTCTGTTTACTCAATGGCGAAATAAATGCGTTGTTACTAATTTGCGACTTTAACAACAGCTGGAATTGTACATATAAAGTAAGTGATCCGTTTTTTTAATATATATTCGCTCTTTGTTCTCAAAAATGACTAATACAATTTGAAGTAAGAAAGTCTAATATGTAGTCTACCTAACGTGTTCCTTGCACAGAATATTTGGCAAAATGGAAGAAAACAGGTAGCAAGATGAAGATCTTTTACATATGAAAAAAAGAAGAAGAAGATGAAGATATGTATTTGACAAGGAAAAATAATAATTAGGTTATATAAAAATGCATGATGTAATATTTTAATATACTAGTCTTAGGATGCGCGTATACCTTGTATCAATAAAAATAAGCTTTTTTAAAAGTAACATAAAATATATTCAAAAGGCATATTTGCATTATAAATATAAATTTATCTAAAAAAATATGAGCTCCTCAAAATTATAAATGTTAATAATGTTTGAGTTTGATTTGCTCTAGCCATTCTTCCTTTTGTTCCGTTACTTGTTTCATTGTACGTTAGGTATAACATTAAATATAATGTATGACTGAAAGGTAATGAAGTATAGTTCGACTTTCTATGAGCGATTTTGACTTATCACATCGATCATTTTACTTTTATAATAGTAAAATAATACATATAATAAATAGTATAATAGAGTAATAAATAGGTGCAGTATAAAATCAAAGAATATAATCAATCAAGATTTGTGGCAACAAAATATCATAAATTCTTGGCAGTAAGCTATAAAACTAAGAATATAATGTATCTCAAGTAATACTCTCTACAAAGATACTTAGTAAATTTTTTGAAATCTTACTGACAACGAAAATATTTGAGGTTATTAATTGTAGAGAAAGAGTATGCATGATTTTTTTTTTGAAGAAAAGGACGAATCTTAAAGTTTCACCTAAATAGAAGCTAAGTTTTTAGAAGAGTTTTAATTGATTTTAAAGTCATATTATGACATAGTCCAAATAAGAAAAAATTTAATAAGTAAAAGTTTTGTTGATTTTAAAGTGATAAATATTAGAAAAATAATTAAATGACTATTCCTAAATATAAGAAAATAATTAAATAAAATTTTAGATATTTAAAAGAAATAATTAAATAACTATTTTCCCAATATAACTCTATTTTCTAAGGATAGACACTTTGCGCTTGTTCTCATGTCAATGAATAAATTATTTTAAATTTTACATAAATTTTTTAAAATAATATGTTCGAGTTATAAAATAAAAATTAAATTAGAAAGTGTAAGTTACTAAAATAACGACTATTTGTTGCATTTAGCTAGCGGTATAAAGAAAAAAACTAAGGAGTTGTTATTCAATGAATGAGTGCAAGAAAAAAATATAATAATAATTAACTATTATTTATTTAGAATATATTTTGGTCTATTTATTCTTGTTATTTTAAGTTTGTATTTTTAATAAATTCTACTCGCTTAATGCTATATTATATAACTGATATTCCTCTTTTATTTATTTTGTTCATCACCAATTTGCTTGATCTTATGGAAATAAATGTATATACCATGAAGTTTTGTTAACTACAAAATTAATTGTACTTAGATGGGTGCATTAGAAAATAATTGGATTGTGTTTTTTTTGCTAATAATTAATTCAAAGACTTAATTATTTATTTTTATTAGTATAGTAACTCATTAAATTTTTATTGATTCAAATTCTTAATGTAGCGCATCCCAAATTTTAAATATTGAATTGTAACATGAAAAAAATTAATAATGTCACGGTTCTAAAATA
>MU676533.1:53187-89907 GCA_026770625.1 Nicotiana glauca
ATATATATATATATATATATATATATATATATAAAGTATACAGTTTAGTGACTATTATTTGAAAGCGGTCTTGGCACTTAGCACTTGGAACTTTTGTTGTCACAAGTGACGTCGTTTTCATTTGTTAAAAGAATTTTATTTTGAGAGTGGCATTATGTCATAAGATGCCTCACCATAAGCCTTACGGTAAATATATAAAAACTGAGAACGTTTCTTTTTTTGAAGGATAAGATACTTATATTATATTATAACTTACAATATTATCTTAGGGACAATGTCCCACACAGCGGTCGTTAACACATAATTGGTTCATACCTCCTAAGGCATTTTCATTATCTAGGACGGCCAAAATATTACATGCAACTAAACTACAAGTCCGAAATCTATTACAACCGTCCTTATCAGCAAAATACATATTTAGAGTAAAATTAGGAGGTTCCGCAAAATAGCTAGTAATATTATAGCTCGGATAAAGTAGTGTTTTCTTGGCTAGTTGGTGTGCAACTTTGTTCCCCTCGCGAAAGTTATGCTTTAGTCTGATCTCGCCCATCTCCATTAACTTCTCCATGAAGTACCTGCAGTCATTAAGTAAACTATTGTAAGTAAGATTGTCTTCATCCATGAAACGTATATCCTCAGTAGCATCCGTTTCTATTTCACATGGTGTGAAATTTCCCTTCATAATTTTTTGCAATGCTTGTCGAAAGGCCAGCAGTTCAGCATGGATTGGGGATATACTTTCACATTTTTTGTGGTATCCTAGCATCCATTCTCCCTTATTGTTTCTTATGACTCCACTTATGCCGCCATATAGATTCTCTTCATTGAACGCTCCATCAATATTGATCTTATACCAATCTTGAGGAGGTGGGTGCCACTTGACCTTCACCTGAATGGATCTATTACTAGTAGTGTGTGTAGTAGCTAGGAAGAAAGATTCCATTGCATTATTAAACATTCTAGTGGTGTTAATTTTATTGGCAGTGTTGTTAACATTATTGTCGTTTCTGTTTTTCCATATTGGCCATAATGCAAATGGAAAGACCCCTTCCCAAGTGATGAGATTGTTTGGAATGTTAGGAGTTTTATTTCTTAGGAAATCCACCCAGTGCTCCTATGGCATAGGGTTGCTTGAATGTACCCCTATGGATACCCAGAATTATTTTGCTATTTTACAATCCCAAAAAATGTGCAGAAAAGATTCATTAACTTTACAAATTGGGAAATTGTGTCTATGTTAACGCCAATTTTACCTAGGTACTCCCTAGTAGGGAGTCTTGAGTGATAACATTTCCATATAAAAAATTTGATCTTCCTAGGACATTTCAATCCCCATATCCATGCAAAATTATTTCCATTATACATAGGCTTGTCAATTAAATTATAGCATTATGAGGTTGCGAATCTTCCACTGGTTGTTTTGGTCCAAATAATAGTGTTTGGATGAGAGATAGATGTGGTCAGTGAGTGGGTACTGTTCAGAATATTGTTAGGAAGGTCAAATGAAATGTTACTCAAGTCCCATGAACCATGGACTTTTATGTCTTTTATTTTCAAATCACATTCCTTTTTATTGAGAGGGCCTATAAAATTTTCCCTTAATTTCCCAAATTTAGGGATCCAATTGGTATCCCATATGGACATATTTGTATTGTTATCTACATGCCATCTTATACCTTCTCTACACAAATGCCATCCCTCTAAGAGGCTTTTCCAAGTGTGTGAAACTCCCTTTGTTGATTTTATATGGCCGTATATACTAGTAATAATACGTGCCCAAGTGGAAGAGGGGTTATTTAGGAGCCTCCAAACCAGGCTTGTTAGGAGGGATAAGTTTTTAGATTGAGCTTTTGTAATGACTAGCCCCCACATCCTTTGGCAGGGTTACTATATTCCAGGTTATTAAGTGCATTTTCTTCTTTTCCCTTGTAGTTCCCTACAGGAATTCCCTTTGAATTTTATTTATTTCTTTGAGTGTCCTACTTGGGAGTATTGAGAGTTGAATTTGGTGATTAGAAATTGTATTTAGTGTAGACTTTATAAGAGTACACCTTCCCGCCATATTGTGCCAATTGACATTCCAAATGTTCAATCTTGCCCTTATTTTCTCAATTAAAGGCAACCAATCTTTTATGTTTGGGGGATTTACCATTCATTGGGAACCCTAGGTAGCTACCAAATTCTTGACTAACTTTTATGTCTAGTATAGAAATTATCCAGTTGCTCAAACCATTTGAACAATTCTTTGAGAGAAGCAGTTTTGATTTATCTTTATTGATATTAAGCCCAGATAAATGGCAAAAGGAATCCATATTATCCTTCATATTAGTGATTGCTTTTTTGTTAGCTCTACCCATTAGGGTTAAGTCGTCAGCAAAATACAAATGGGATAGAGGGGGGATTTTTTATTTAAAATAATTGGATCCCAACGAAGGGTGTCAACTTGGTGTTCAATATTTTTGGATAGCATATCCATGCATAAGATAAATATATAGGGGGATAAGGGGTCTCCTTGCCTGATTCCTCTTGTAGGGAAAAATTCTTCAGTTTTGTTACGATTTACAAGAACTGAGATTGAGCTAGTTGTAATACAACTCATTATAAGGGAGGAAATATTCAGAGGAAAATTGTGGAAACCTAGGGTTTGATAAACAAAAGACCATTCCAATTTGTCGAAGGCTTTCTCTAGGTTAATTTTCATAAGCCAATTTCCTTTTGCTCTCCAGTTATCAAATTATTTTAGGACCTCTTGGATAATGATCGCATTATCACTAGGTCTTCTATTTTTCACAAAGCTAGTATGATGTTCACTAACCCTGACGTGTAGCTCAGCTGGTAAAGGCCTGAGGACAAAGTCCTTCAGGTCGCCAGTTCGAGTCCCACCAGGGCCACTGGGGCATTACAAACCGGCCGCGTCTCCAGGACTCCGTGGAACTAACCGTGTACCCGCATTGAAACAGCGGGCTCCGATGGGTACATCTAGTCGGGTTCGCAAAGCGCTACCCGGAAACCACGGTTATTAAAAAGAAAAAAGTATGATGTTCACTAATTAATTTATTCAAAAAAGGCATTATATGGTTAGCGATTATCTTAGTAATTACTTTATACAAATTGTTACAGAGACTAATTGGTCTAAAATTTTGGTTTTTGTTAGCATTGTTGAATTTTGGGATCAAGCAAATATATGTTTTATTAAGGGCATGGGGGATTGTTTTACAATTGAAAATTCCATGACATAAGTTAATAACCTTATGACCTAGAATAGGCCAAAACTTTGGAAGAAAAAATGGTGTAACCCATCAGGGCCAGGTGCCTTAGTTGGTTTGAAAGAAAAAATAGCTCTTTGACCCTCATGATTTCTAAGAGGCTTGTCAAGAAAAGACAAGTCTATTTTGCTAAAGTTTTTACTAGTTGAAGTTAATTGTTTTCAATTTGTGACTTCATAAGATGTAGTAAAGATATAGTGGAAGTAACTTGACACATGTTGCATGAGAGCATCTTGGTTATCAATCCAGCATCCATTGTTGTCCTTGAAGAATACAATATTATTTCTCCTTCTTCGATTAGTTGCTTGTACATGGAAATATCTTGTATTAGCATCTCCCTCATTTAGCCAATTAACCCTAGAACGAATTTTCCAATAATCCTCCTCTAATTTGAGAACAGACTCATACTTGTCTATAAGGTTAACTTCTAGGTCCCTAAGAAATTGGCTATACTGGTATTTAGGAGAGTTTTGTATTCCAGTTATTCTCTTTAATAAATTTATTTATTTTTGCATAAATGTTACCAAAGGTTTCCTTTTTCCACTCTAATACATTTTTTGGAAATTCACATTCCTTCTATAATGTCCTTATTAGGCCAGCTATCCGTAGCAATCCATGAGAAGTCTGGGTGGGAGCACCAAAATATTTCCATTCTAAAGGGTCTAGCATTATGACTGTTAATATTATTATTAATGTTAACTAAAATAGGGTTATGGTCAGAGTGAATTTTAGGTAGGTGTGTAACCGTAACCTTATTATATTTTTGTAACCAAGATTGATTAGTATAAACCCTATCTAATCTTTCCATAATGAGGCCCCTATTTATCCTCCTATGGTTTGACCAAGTGTATTTACATCCTTTGTAGCCTAAATCCATTAGGTAATAGTAGTTCAGGCACTCAATAAGATTCCTGGCCCTTCTTTGATTAATAGTTTTGGCCCCAAATTTATTCGTAGAATTAGTTAGCTCATTAAAATCCCCAGTCACTAGTCAGGGACCCTTATATCTATCATATGTATTTAAAATCATCCCATAATAACATCGTAGTAGCAATATTATTACTAGCATATACTGTAAAAATATTTCAAGGAATTATTTTGGGCTTTACCTCAATCATTGCATGGATGGATTGGCCATTTCTGGTGAAATTGTACACTTTAATCACAACAGTATTCCATAGCAGCACCATTCCACCAGAGTTTCCCTCCGCTGGGACCTCAACCATCTCATTAAAGTTGTATTCTTCCAGAATAGATACATGGCACTCCATTTTTGTTTCAAGCAGTGCAACTAGATTTGGCTTATGAGTATCCATAATTTCACGGAAGTGTCTCCTAAAATTATAATTATTTGCACCTCGAACATTGCAAACAATTATATTACTAGGATGATTCATTGGAGTCATTGTGGGGGGATGTTGTTTGGATCCCTCCTCAAGGAGGGGACTAGAATGACTACATTCTTGCCTACTATGGGATCGTGGCGAGGACTGATGTCCAAGGAGCACTTGTAAAGTGTCGTTGGACAACTGTATATACATTTCCTGTCTAGCATTTCCTTGAAAATGAGTATTTTCACCTCGTTTAGGTTTGAAAAGGTCACTGGTAGCTCTAACAGGATTTCTAGGTCGTCCTCTTCCTCATCTTCTTCCTCCTAGGCTCCTTCCCGGTTTTGCATGTTAGGAATTGGTGGTTGAACCTCAATTGGTTCTGGTTGTGGACCTAGTTATTGGTCCTGCATGTGATCCTATGGTGTCCATTGTGTGAAAATGGGTTTCAGCATGATTAGATGCTCCGGGGAAAATAATGGCAAGTTGAGTGGTGGATTCTGTGGTAGTTGCTGATTGGCATTGTGTGGTATGTTCCACATGCCTTGCATGGTTTGCATTAGATTCTGGTTCAGTGATTGAGCAAGAGGTTATAGAATATTGCTCATCCACATTTGTTTGATATATTTGTTCATGGATAGGGTCATTCCTTCCGAGATAAGTTGCGCCAGAAAGTGTGTGTTTTGAATGATTAGAATGGAGTCTTGCCCGTTGATCTCCATGTTGAAGGATATGGCTTGCCCCTAAAGCCCCATTTCTACCCATGATTGGGGTACATGGTTGGGAGATCTTGGTGGTTGGACATAGATTACTAGTGGTGATTGAATTTGGGGTGGGAGAGGAGGTAGGTTGTTCATTGTTGGATTCCTTGATAGGTGAAAGAGTTGGAGTAGTCGATACCTCCTTCTCAGGGTTAGTGGAGTTCTTACAATTCTCAGATGCCAAGTGTAATATAGAGGAAGAGGTAACTATGTGGGTAGTAGGGTTTGTAATGATTTTATCTAGGGTAGTAGATTGAGGAATTTTTTGCGTGTGGTTTATATCAACATCTACCGGATCTTGCATGGATATGGTATTTGTCACTTGGCATTGTTCAACTTCCATGTGTTGCATGGATGCATTGTTATTTGTGGAGGGAGTTTTCTAGTTGTTAATTTGATGATTATGATTTTCATCCGTTGATTGGTTGTTTAGGGTCCCGGGTTGGCTAGGAGTAGATGTAGTAATTTTATTTAGGTTTTAGAAGTTTATTAACGGTCTACTTAATTGCTTGTCCATTGTGATAGTCAAATGATTTGTGGCATTATGTTATTTTCTCTCTGTGGTTATGGTAATGCACTTTGGGTACTTAATGTCACATTTTGAGTAGTTATGGATTTTGACTACGGTGGCTTGAGGTATATAATATGGACCAGAGTTTGCATGGGGTCACGCATTATGGCGGAGTTATATAGAGGTATAGTCCTTGTGTTAGATTCATGTGTTTTGGTTTTAGGTGTGTGATGGGTTCTTAGCATTGCGTTGTGGTGATACTATTGAGCTTGTTGTATGACTATCTTGTTCGATGTTATTTTCCATGTTTGAGTACATTTGGAGTGTTGCTTATTGGTGTATGGATTGCAGATGTTATGGAATTATATTGTATTGATGTGTCATTTCACCAGAGTGGTCGTGTTGGATTAGATAAGGTCACTGGGCCTAGAATGGATACTATCGCAATTTATTACAACATGGTTGGAAGAATATTGTTGTTTATCGGCTTAAAAATTTGCTATGGTTTCTATCGAAGGAGAGGGAGTTCCACAAGTTGTTGATCTGACGAATGGTTATGAGTTTCTGCGTGTTTGTTTCATCATTAGATGTTTATGAAGGTGTTAGAACGAAGCTTTGTTTGATAAGAGGTTTATTACCAGCATTGGGTTATTTTGAGCAGCTACTTTGATTGAAATTATGGCTATGATGCGAGATTCTGATCTTGAGTTATGTGGTATATCAGGTGATTTCGTCATGGGTTATGGCGATGGCTTGATACAGCTTGTTTAGACTTATACAGTATGTAGATGCGAGATTCTGATCTTATAGAAAATTTAGGATGTGAAAATTTTGGTTCTAATGTTATGAGCTAGGTTTGATGGCTTTGGAACTAGTCTGAGCACATTCGAGGACGAACATATGTTTAAGTCGGGGAAGATGCAGACTCGACCGGTCATTTTTAGCAATTGCACTTCGCTCGATTTCTTGAGGGCATGAGTAGCTCCGTATGATGTATTATGACTTATGTGAATCGACGATTTTGGTTTTTAAGTTATTCAGAATTGATTTAGAAGAATGATTTTCTGCTAGAATCTTTAAATTTGAAAGGTTTGACATTTTAGAATTTGACTTTGAATTGGGTTTATGATGGTTATGTTAGCTCTGTTGGGTAATTTTGGACTTAGGAGCACATCCGTATCGTGATTTTGAGGTCCGTAGTGGAATTTGGCTTGAAATGGCGAAAGTTGGAATTTTAAAAAGTATGACCAGGAGTGGACTTTTTGATTTCGGAGTCGGATTCAAATTTAGGATGTTGGAGAAGGTCCGTAATATCAAATGTAACTTGTGTTCAAGATTTAAGGTCGAACGGACATGATTTGATTTGTTTCGCAATCGATTGTGAATGTTTGAAGTTTCAAAGTTCATTGATTTCGAATTGAGGTGTGATTCATCATTTCGATATTATAATGTGTTTTTTGAGGCCTCGAGTAGGTTGTGTCATGTTATGGGAGTTATTGGTATGTTTGGATGTGGTCCCGAGGGGATCGGGCATGTTTCTTATTGATTCCGGGCTAGTTTTCCTTCATTTTGCACTGCTACATTCTGCTGATATCTAGTGTCTCAGAACTTCATCGTGTTCGCGGGGCAAGTGTCGCAAACACGTAGTGTATTTTTATGCATGTGGCATTTTCTTCATCGCGTTCGCGAATATTGGTCCGTGTTCGCGAAGAGTTGGGGTTAGTCTTCTTGGCGTTCGCATAGAGTTGAGCTGGGAGCTGGAGCTGGAAGATCTTTCTTCGTCGCATTTGCGAGGCTCGTTCCATGTTCGCGTGGTTTTTTTTGCAGTGTTTATCGCGTTCGTGAGGCTTGTGCCGCGAACGCATAGAGCATTTTGGTGGTTGACAATTTTTGTTCAACAGGAACGCGATGGTTATCCCGCGTTCGCGAAAGAGGATGTGTGGGCAGAAGTATAAAGTACTCTATTTCGAGGGGTTCGTCCATTTTTTCCATTTTGGAGATATGAAGCTCCGATTGAGGCCATTGTTGAAGCAATTGTCACCATATAAATTGGGGTAAGTGTTCTCTACTAGGTCTTGGTTATATTTCATGAATCTATCTTCGATTTTAACTTTTGGTTGATGAATTTAAAGAGGAAATTGGGGGTTTTGGCCTAATGCTTCATAATATGAGTTTTTGTGTTTTGAACACTGATTTTTAGTCGAATTTGAGTGAAACTAGTATGGTTGGACTCATAATTTAATGGGTTCTCGTATTTTGTGAGTTTTATCGAGTATCGAGGCTTGGGCCCTAGTGTAATTTTTGGTCGGATTTGGATTTCATATAGGATTCGATCTTTATCATTTGTAATTGTTTCCTTAGGGTTCATCTTATATATTTGAGTTGTTTTGGCTAGTTTTGAGCCATTCGGAGTTCACTACGTGCGTGATAGCATTCTTGGATCATTGCTTGGGTTGCTTGACATCTATAATTGGCTTGTTTAAGACACGTCACTCTTCTAGACTTAGTGCTGAGGGAATGAAACCCCGAATTTATGTGTGGTGTGATTGGTGTTGAGATGACGCACATGCTAGGTGACGGGCGTGTAGGTGTGCACCCTGTGAGTTGTGACTCTGTTGTTCTCAGGGCACTATTTAGTTGCCAACTTTGTTGATATTTGTATTTTAAACCATGTGATAAAGTAATTGAGTTGTACATCATGATAGATATCATATTTATGCTTTATGCTGATATTTTTGGGGCCCCTAGCGGTTCTTGCTATGATCTTATTGATTTCATTGATATTTCATACTCAGTCACATTCATGCATTCATATCATATCTCATTCTCAGTTGTTACTTATTGATACATCATATAATTGTTATAAGTAAGTTTTCATGGCATTGAGAGCTCGTGGGTGAGACTGGACAGATTGATGATCGAGTGAGGTCAAGAACTTGATTATAAGTGACATTTATGGGATTGGGCTGCATGCCGCAACGACTATTGTAATATTGATACTATAGCACGTGAGATATCCATGCAACACGTGAGCTGTCCATGCAAATTATAGCGCTTGGGCCGAAGGACCCCCTCCGAAGTCTGCACACCTCTAGTGGGCGCGGTTGATTATATTCTGGGATGGATCTTCTCTTGGTATGGAGATGGATATTCTCGATGAGGCTGGGTTAGCCTGTTTTCTCGGTACTGGAGACTAATGGTCAATGATGTATATATTCCGGGATGGATCTTCCCTGGGTCGTATGAGCCATATACAGTACCGAGTGGTTGAGCATTTATATACATAACTAGAGATGGATCTTCTCCATGGAGCAGGAATGGCCTTTCCTCGATACTGGGTGACTTATAGTCAGTATTGTATATGTTTCAGGATGGATTTCCTAGGCCGTATGGGTCATATACTGTACTGAGTGGTTGAGTATGACAACTAGAAAGTGTGATGCAATGAGGCTGAGTATTCTGAGAGTGTGAGTACATGATTCATCTCTGAGATACATGTCATTGACATGCATATATGTCATACATGCATAGAGACGCATTTTCTCATGTTGTACGGTATCACATCATTCATGACTTTTTCTCGCACATTGATATATGGGCATAGAGTGGTATTTCACACTTGTTATTTGGAAAGGAAATAAAATATTTTTATTTAATGTGAAAAGAATTTTCAGGAAAAACTACAGTTTTCAAACTATCTCAAAAAATTTCGATGATTTCGATAAAGAATTAAGGTTTTCACTTATATTCTTGAGCAACGGAACTATTTTCGGAAAACTTTGCAAAAGCTTAACATTTTTACCTTTGGGACTATTTTCTTGTTTATATGCTTTACGTTGTATGAACTGTTATTGGGTATTTGTGTTGGACCCGACCTATGTTCCAGCTCGTCACTGTTTTTAACGTGAGGTTAGGTTTGTTGCTTATTGAGTACATGGGATCGGTTATACTCATACTACATGCACATTGTGTGGAGATTTCGGATGCCGATGTTGCTATGTTCGATGGGAGTTGAATTAGAAGATGTATTTGCATCCCTGTTATGGCTGCCTCTTGTTCGTGGTAGGAAATATTGAAACTCTGTTTATGTATTTTTCAAACATATGATGTATTTACTAATTATCAGCTTTGTCAACTCTATTCTTAAAAGTTCATGATTTGTGCTACAAGTCTTTGGGAAATGTAATAGATCCTGATGATTTATCCTGTTTAATTGACTTATTAGCATTATTAAAATTGGATAGTTATTAGTTGGCTTAACTAGCGGGTTGAATTAGGTGCTATCACAACTAGTGAATTTTGGGTCGTGACGTGATGTAAACACCGAATACGTATAAACTTTTACCTTAAGCGAAATCTCATTTGTTAAAGAAAAGAGTCAAAATTAGCACAAATGTTCCGAGAGAATACGTCTAATCATTTTTAATCGGGTAGATGAAGAATGGACAACAAGCAGCATTTCATCTTTGCTTAGATGAAGAATGCACTTTTTTCTCATTTTTTTGAAAGAGGTTCTACAGTTCTGAAAGAAAGTCGGTAGGTGAGCTTAAAAGAAACATAATATACGGACTTTTCTTCCATAACGTTGTCTTTCATATTTACAGTGCATGAGAAGATAATTTAGGAAAAGAGAACATTTCTTTTCATATTGTTGTAAGTTTTCAATTAATAAAATATTCTCTCTGTTCCGTCTTTTTTATTATATATATAGCCCAACTTGAATTACCCTGTAACCTAAGGAGAAAATATTTTTTTGTGTGGAAAAGATAGTTATATTATAGCTATGCTCGTAGAAGAGAGTCGTTTACAAGATGTCTGAGAGACATCATATTTACAGTAGGAGTAGGAAGTACTACGGTCCCTACATAGGAACCAAAACTACTAGAGTTACTAAGGATCATACTAGAGTTACTAAATATAGTAGTAGATATAGAGCTAGTATTACACATAACATACTGATTTTTTAACCATTCTTCTTCTAAGCAACCCTGCTTGATATTGTTCATGGTAGGTTGCAGAAAAAGGTGGTGAACTTTCAAAAAGTATATAGCTTTCCATTGCATGTTGAGCTCCATAGTTGGCCAAGCAGTCAGCCACACTATTTTGCTCCCTGTAGATATTGAGAAGATGGGGGCTATCTAGCTGTCTGAGTAGTAACCTGCAATCATTAAGTATATTAGTATATTGTATTGTATTGTGATGAAACATACCTAGTAAGGCTTGTGCATTTGTCTCAATAGTGAGAGGTGTGAGTTTCTTTTGCACAATAATTTTCAAGCCCATGAGCAAAGCATGTAGTTCTGTCTGGATAGGTGGCCCGGGTATTGCTTTCCCTGCAAATCCGATAATCCAGTCTCCTAGATGATTTCGAAATATACCACCAATACCATAGGTATTATGTTGGTGTGAGCACGAGCCATCAATGTTAAGCTTGTAAGAGAAATTGTTTGGAGGGTGCCATTTCATGTAGAGAGGTATCGTGGCACAGTTTTTCTTATAAGGGTGGTATTGAAAAGTGTATGGTTTTGGTAAGTTGACTACTGATTTATAAAAAGATGTAACCAACGGATAGTAGTATTATAAAATACTGGTGAGTGTGCATTAGTAGTTGACATCTTAAAATTAGCCCACAGTTGTACAACTACATGGCATTCTAAGAAAAGATATTGTGAAGTTTCAGGAGCCATATGGCACTACGAACAAGTAGAAGAGTTGAGAATACCTAAGCGCATAAGATAGTCATTTGTGGGAAGGCGATCATGACATAATAACCGTAAAAACAAAGAAATTTTTGGAGGAACATGCAACTGCCAAATCCATTTAAAGTTATCAGGGGGGAACAATAGTTATATGAGTCTCATTAGTGTGGATAGCATTGTACATAGATTTTACTGAAAATATGCCATCATGTGTGAGAGCCAAAAATAGTTGATCATAAGGTGTAGGGGCAAATGACATGTATATATTAGTGGTGTCATTTTGTAAATTAGGGAATAAGCAAAAAGGTAATCTATTAAGATGTCATTGATGATCATAATAATACTGTTAAACTATTTTGTTAATCTCAAATTGAGGCAAGGGTCCAGAGATGCAATAGATGCAATTTCGAAGGAGAGTATTATTTTTAATCCAAGGACCTTCCAGAAGTTAACATGTTGTCATGTTGCCAGGTTCCATTTATAACCTAAAGCACAGTATGACAGCTATGTATTATGTTACAACAAGTTCGAGAGACTTGTTTTTTAATCATGTGTGAAGGGAATATATAATTATGTAGTAAAATATGTGCCCATAGTTGAGTAGGGTTATTAAATAACCTCCGGGAAAGGCATGCATGTAAAGCCTGATTTTTGTAGATAGGTTTTGTATTCCTAGTCCTCCTTGTGCTAGGGGTTGAGTAATGGTTTCCCATTTTATGAGATAGATTTTTCTCTTTTGTAAAGTGGTACCCCAGAGGAAGTTACGTTGATAACGGTTGAGAGAAGAGATTATATAAGAAGGGAGTTTTATGTATTGCATAATGTGATTTGGAAGCTGATTTAAAGCAGAACGAATTAGGGTAGTCCTGCCTGCTTTCGATAAGAAACAAGTTTTCCATCCTGCTAATTTATTCTTAAAATTATCAAGAAGAAATTGATAATCTTGCTTTGAGGGTTTCTTATTAAAAATGGGAAAACATAAGTATTTGCCAAAATTCTTCCCCTCATTCATCTTGAAACGTTGGCTAACAGCCTGTTTTAATTGAGGAGAACAGTTGTCAGAGAAAAATACTTTAGATTTATCAAAATTTATAGTTTGTCCCGAATGGTAAGTAAAATGAGCAATAGTATTGACTATGGCTTAGCATGAGTGATCAGTTATTTTAGAAGTGAGTATGATATTATCGGCAAAGAATAAGTGTGACAACTAAGGCCCATTACTGCCCAATGATATTGGAAGTCATTTCTTATAATCTACTGATGCATGTATTTGCCTAGAAAATATTTCCAAACATAAAATAAATAAGGGGATAAAAGATTCACTTGTAGAATTCCCTTAGTTGGTGTGAAGTAGTTAGTAGGGTTATCATTTATTATAATAGAAGTTTTACTAGTGGTTATGTACGACATAATAAGTTGTATAAAAGAAGCTGGGAAATTACGGGTTATCAAAGTATTATAAATAAATGACCATTCTAATTTATCAAAGGCATTTTCTAGGTCCAGCTTCAAGAGCATGTTGTTATTACTACCTTTTATTTTTCTAAAGTGTGTAATCAACTCTTGTACAATGATAGCATTATCCGCTACTCGTTTGTTTCTCTAGAAACTGGATTGTGTTGGATTTATAATTATATCCATAATAGGTTTGAGCCGGTTGACAATGATTTTAGTAATAATTTTATAGATTATATTGCAAAGACTAATAGGGTGGAATTGAGCTATTGTGGATGCTATTTTATGATTAGGAACTAAACAAATGAATGTGGTGTTGATAGAAGGATCAACCTTATGGTCATAAAAATTTTGTGACAAAAGGGTTTGACAAAGTCACCAATTATGTGCCAGTATTTTTGATAAAATAAGGGATGAAGGTCGTCTGGCCCTGGTGCCTTTAGTAATTTGAATGAATTAATAGCATTAGTAATGTCATAGTTTTATAACGGTTTAGTTAAAGCTGCTTGATCAGTCAGTGTTAAAATATTGCAAGGCTGTAAATGATTACTGGGAATAGAACTGATCGTTTGAGTAGTAAAAAGATGTTGATAATAGGAAGTAACATGATCTCGAATATGATAAGGGTTTTTGATCCAATTTTCCCCTAGATCTTGAAGTGCAATGATACGATTATGCCTTCTACGATTTAAAGTACTGAGGTGGAAAAATTTTAAATTTGCGTCACCGTCATTTAACCAGTCAATGCGTGACTTTAATTTCCAAAAATCCTCCTCAAGTTTAAGGATTTTATTAAATTCCACAGTTAAAGTAGTTTCTGAATTTTGTAGAAAAAGGCTAGCGGGGGTAATGAATAGAGGATTGAATACCAGTCAACCGTGCCATTAATTTCTTTTTTTGATGAAATAGATTACCAAAAGTAGATTTATTCCACTCTGTAACAGTAGTAGTGAAATTATCAATGGCAGGTAATAGGTAAACATGATCAAGCCATGCTTGTTGGACTACAGATGGAAAGGTAGGATATGTAGTCCAAATTATTTCAAACATAAAGACTTGCTTTCGAGGTAAGGGATAATATTGAAGCTCTAATTTTAGTGGACAATGGTCTGAATGTGTACGAGGAAAATGTGTAACTAGAGCATTAGGATATTATTTAATCCAATCATAATTAGCCGTTAAACGATCAATGCGTTCAAGTATATTAAAGCAATTATGCCTACCATTTGTCCAGGCATAGCGGCTACCTAGTAACCTAAGTCTGTAAGTTGTGAATAATTTAAACATTCTAATAATTTATTTGCTCTAGAATTATTTATAGGTAAACCACCAAATTTGTCATTTGCATGCAGTATCTCATTAAAATTCTCACCTAATAACGAAGGGCCCTTATAATGGTCATATACATGCATTATATTCTGCCATAACATTTGTCTATTAGCTAAATCAGTGATAGCATAGATAGTTGTAAATAAGAACATAAATGGTAAAGGGAGCGTCTGCATTTGATAGTGAATTTCCTGCGAGGTAATGGCCACTTGTTCCACATGGACTGCATCTGAAAGCCATAAAATAGCAATCCCTCCTGACTGTCCAATAGCAGCAACTTAAATTAAACTATTAAAATTAAAATCCTCCTTAACAGTTTGGTGTCTTTGGAAAGGAGTCTCCAATAGAACAACCAAAGATGGTCTATTATAGTCCAACAATGAGCGGAAATTCCTTCTAAAATCATCCGACTGTGCACCCTACAATTCCAAATAATAAAATTCATATGGCTAAGGGTATCATTGGGTGGACTATTCCGCTGATTCCTAGACTGCCCTGGGCGAAGTAGAAACGTTGGAAGTAGAAGCATGGCATATTTCCCTACGTAAGGATTTGTAGTGGGCCTTATCCTGAAAGATGCTTTGAGGAGATTCTGCGGGCACCTTATGTATATCTTTCTTTCTTACTCCTCCTTCTGGACAAAGACCCTGATGTCGTCGAGACATGAGTGAACTGGTCGTGTTTCCCTATTGTAGACGAGAGCTGCTTCTAGTTCTGCCTGAAACTCTAGCACACTATGTTTTATTGGGGATAGCTCAATAAGGTAATTATACCAAGTTTTAAAGGTGAAACTCTAGCACACTATGTTGGAGTTCCAACCCAACTTTTAAAACAAAAATCCCTACTGCCATATCTGAAATTCAAACATCCACTTATTCCCAGCTTGCTCGCTCTTTCTACTCACTCCACCCAACATGTTGCTGCATTCTCTCTCTATGTGCGCGCATATATATAACAACAACAAAATACACAGACAGGAACAATAACTCCTACTAGGGATTTTTCCCTCCCGTGCATAATTCTAGACACCTTTTTGTTTACCCGTAAAAAAAGGTATACTTGAATTTATATATGGTTTCTAGACAAGTGAAATAAGTAAAAAAATACTTAATACTTAGACATGAAATGAAGATAAAATTACGAAGAACAAAGATTCGGGGGCAGAGCTTCCGGGCACAACTGTGTTGAAATCAAAGAACCAGAAAGTAAAATTGTATAAAGCTTTTTATTGATTATAGCGTAAGTTTTCCAGGAAAATCGTGCCTTTTACAATAATAACTGAGCTTACTATTTATAGCTCCACATAAGAAATAAGGTCCTAGGATCATACCCTTCTTTAATGTCAATTATGAGGGCCATTGAATAAGGTATAACGGTGAGCATAAATTCTCTGTAACGGGAAGCACACTAAATACTGATATTATCTATTTAATGCTACTAGACGGAGGGTATTTTTTATTCTTTATGAGTGGTATTGTTTCTGGTGACAGACAGAACAATTGCCTTCGATTTTAGCTATCCCCTTCTTAGGTTCCACGTGTCCCTCTTTTGGACGGTCACGTAGCGTAGCATATTTTATCCTATACAGATAGGCCCCCTACTTTCCGATGGCATAACTTCCTGTCACCGAGAAATTGGTAGAAGCACATTTGAAAGGAATTACCATGATTCCATCTGAAAAACTTCCGACGGTTTATTAGACACACGTCTCTCCACATTTAATATCCTGAACACGCATCATCCCACGATTCTACATAGCTTTTGCCGATTATCGAGGTAATCACGTCCACTAATTTAGCCGCCTACTTATACACATCAACATTTTGTATTCACACTTCATAATTCTCAAAATTCTCTTTATTTGACTTGCATCCTGTTCTTCAACCTTTCTCCAACTCTCTTCAAACAAAAAAAACTTTCTTTTTTTCCATATGATGGCTTCTTCTCCAAAGAATACCAGTTCTTCAAAGAACAAGATAAAAAACAAGGACTTTGATCCTCCGAAAGTGAGCACCATCATCCCTAGAAGTTTTCTTACAATGAAAGACTTCGAAGATAAATTTCCGTCTCCTACCTCTTGTACATGGGCTGCTAGTAGGTATCCTTCTTCCATCCACCCTTCTAGCATTCCTGTTGTGAAGAAAGACTGTCATTCCCAGGGCCTAACCATTTTCGCTCCCGATCAAACGGAGAGAGTAACCCTTCCCAAGGAGTGTTTTACATACTTTTACACATATCCCTTTACTTTGGGTGTATTTTCCGTGAGTTGAGAACTTGACTCCGTTATTGTGGAGTTCTGCATCTGCTAATAGGTTTTTAGTCCTTATGAGTGGAGGAATATTGCTTGACTATGGTGTTTGTGCCAAGTGACAAGAGATGAGCTATTCTTAGATCATGTGATGAATCTCTATTCCCCAAGATATTCCGCATGAGAATGATAAACTTCAGCAAACGAGGACACTATGCTCTACTATCTAGCATGGATCACGATAACTACTGTGGCCAGATGGAATGGTTCGTTGCTATTGCCACCAATGATTTCATTCCGGCAACGGCTTCATCCTTTTCGGAATCACGAAACCGCACTCGTAAGCTCCCTGTTTAATACCGCTACTAGAACTTCCTTCATATTTGTACTAATCCTCCACCTTTCATCTATTTTAGCAACTGGGTAGGTTCCACCTAGGGTTGAAGGCTTAGCCCGGTTGGTCTAGAAAATCTTTGACGTGACTACATTCGAGACCCGTACATGGAAAGAATTGGCCCTTAAATACGGGTCGAATGCCAAAAACCATAGTAACTGAAACTCGTCTCGTTTTTGCTTTTCATGCTAGGAAATTGACTAACTCTTTCTCCCTTCTCCTGAAATCAGGTCTACCTGTGGGCTCGGTTGTTGTCCCGAAAGAGGATGTTTTAGAGGATCCTGCTGACGCGGCGAGGATGCTTCGGGAGGCACTTAGTCGAATAGGTGTCTCTGGGCTTGCTTCGGGCACAAGTGTTTCTTCATGGAATCCCCAACCGGAGAACATGCAACCAAAATGATGGTGTTCTTCTGCGGCCAGAGGGAAAAATAAGAGGGGAAAGAATGATACGCTCGAGTCGTCTTCAGAATTTGTGGAGATGAGCCATCCGCTTGGGATGGACATTTATACCGTGATGATTAACAATGATGAAGAAACTAGCAAGGAAAGATATTCTCTACATAGAAGATGATGACCTTCTTTAATTAATAAACTACTCGATCCGTTGAGTTAGTTACACTACTGAGGACGATGTCTCGACACTCCGGGGAATGTGAAATGGTGGAAAATGCCATCTCCCGCTTCCATGTCCCAGTCATCGCGCCTGGTGTTTTGGGGTTGAGTATCGGGTCCCATCTATCCTAGAAGTACTTAGCACTCACTGCAGAAATTTGCGGAAATTAATTGGCTATGCATCTATCCCAATAGGCTGACGAGCAACCAACAACTAGCACTGCGTTTGTTGCAGCTGCTTCTCACTCTTCAACTCCATCAGCTTTATCTCCATCTTCACGAACACCAGCAACTGCATTTACACCTTTGTCAACTCTTTTATCAGCAACTGCTACATTATCTCCACCGGTCGTATCTGCTCGAGAAGAGGGTGTCCATCTCCCCTATTCCCCAGTTTATGGGAATTTGGGGCAAAACTATGCTCCCCCTTAAAAGATCCGTAAAAGAGAAGGAGCATTCTTCTCCCGGTCTCCATCGAATGAAATTTGTGATCCCTAACAATAGGACTTGCTAACTATCTAAGTCCTTTGGCTTTAGAGAAATATTGGGAAAAGATACAGGCTCTCTCGGGAGAGTGCTTGTTAAATAATGCCATGCACAACGCCGCAATTGCACATTCCTTACTTCCTTTATTCCTTTTGCCTTTTCCTGAAAATATCCTAAGTTTGCCTTTATTACTTTGTAGGCCAACTTTCTTGCTTCCAATGGCTCCAATGGTTGATTCGGGAAAAGAAAGAACCTACCTCCACACGGGATAAACTTTTTCCCAAGCGGGAGCAAAGTGTCGATCGTCTCTGAGAATTGGAAGTCAAAGCTGCTGAGGTTGTTGTATTGGACGCTCGTTTCAAGTAAAGCGAGCAAGAAGTGGTAACCCTTTGCAAAGATGTTGGCCCGATGAGGGATAAAATTGATAAAGCCACGGTCAAATGGTCTGAAGTCCATAAAGCCATTCTTGCTGCAACCGACCGCGAGGCTGCCTCCGTTGAAATATTGACCATCTTAGAGGCAGCCTTGAACCCCAAAATGAAAGAGCTTATTGCTGCGGGGGTAAAACATGACAGTTGGAAGAGAAGTATAGGAAAACTATCGAGCATAATAGGATCTTTAGTTCAACTATCTGTGACCTTGATGTTAGAACCCAATAGGCTGACGAGCAACCAACAACTAGCACTGCGTTTGTTGCAGCTGCTTCTCACTCTTCAACTCCATCAGCTTTATCTCCATCTTCACGAACACCAGCAACTGCATTTACACCTTTGTCAACTCTTTTATCAGCAACTGCTACATTATCTCCACCGGTCGTATCTGCTCGAGAAGAGGGTGTCCATCTCCCCTATTCCCCAGTTTATGGGAATTTGGGGCAAAACTATGCTCCCCCTTAAAAGATCCGTAAAAGAGAAGGAGCATTCTTCTCCCGGTCTCCATCGAATGAAATTTGTGATCCCTAACAATAGGACTTGCTAACTATCTAAGTCCTTTGGCTTTAGAGAAATATTGGGAAAAGATACAGGCTCTCTCGGGAGAGTGCTTGTTAAATAATGCCATGCACAACGCCGCAATTGCACATTCCTTACTTCCTTTATTCCTTTTGCCTTTTCCTGAAAATATCCTAAGTTTGCCTTTATTACTTTGTAGGCCAACTTTCTTGCTTCCAATGGCTCCAATGGTTGATTCGGGAAAAGAAAGAACCTACCTCCACACGGGATAAACTTTTTCCCAAGCGGGAGCAAAGTGTCGATCGTCTCTGAGAATTGGAAGTCAAAGCTGCTGAGGTTGTTGTATTGGACGCTCGTTTCAAGTAAAGCGAGCAAGAAGTGGTAACCCTTTGCAAAGATGTTGGCCCGATGAGGGATAAAATTGATAAAGCCACGGTCAAATGGTCTGAAGTCCATAAAGCCATTCTTGCTGCAACCGACCGCGAGGCTGCCTCCGTTGAAATATTGACCATCTTAGAGGCAGCCTTGAACCCCAAAATGAAAGAGCTTATTGCTGCGGGGGTAAAACATGACAGTTGGAAGAGAAGTATAGGAAAACTATCGAGCATAATAGGATCTTTAGTTCAACTATCTGTGACCTTGATGTTAGCCTCAGATCCGCCTGGGAAAACCTTTCTGTCGAGGTAACCGAACTCAAAGAACAATTGAAGTGCCGAGCAGCTTCCCTCGTTGTTTAGAAAACTTACGTTATGTCCAGTATGAGGAGAAAAACCTTGGAAAAGGCCAAAGCTAGTACCATTGACTTTGATACTTAAATTGCTATGGCCCGTGAGCTTGAGTTAATTGATAAAAGTGGTCTCCTGGTAGAGGCTGATGCTACCAGTTCTTATGGTTCTGGTTCTGAAACTTAAAGAATTGAAGAGGAAGCGGAAGGCGAAGATGTTGAAGGCCAAATTGGTGAGGGCCAGAATGTTGAACCATCGGCGGATCTACCCACTTCCCTTGGGGGCGCAGAAACTTATCTTCCTCCGGGTTCCGAAGATAGAACAATTTAACTTTTCTTTTCTTTTTTTCCAACTTTTGAATTTGTGCCATTTTGGCATGTTATTATAAATAAAAACATCATTTTTCTCAAGTATTGTTTGAGTGTTTCTTTCGTTTGAACATTTATGCAAGTTTTAATCTTTGCATTCTCTTCTTTTGCTTACGAGTTTTGCTCAAGTTTTGCTGTTTGTGTCTTATTATATGAAGCCTTGGGTGTATTTTCCCCCGAAAGCATTTTGATTATGGGCAAAATCTCTACCAAAATCAACCTTTTAACATGAGGGTTTTCATAAAAAATGTCCCTCTTATATTTACGGTGCTCTTGAAGAGGATGTCTCATGTTTATTATGGCACTAGCATTTGAAGTACTTGTTTAACTTTCAAATAATGAAATCAATTCATCGATCAGACAAGAAACAAGATGGAAAATAAAAGGACTTTACTTTATTCCATTCGTTTTCAAAAAGTACATAAGCATTCGTTATATTAAAGAGAAAATGCCATTTCTTGTGGTTAATTTATACAACATATTTCTACGGGGCTGGCCAAGGAGTCCCCGGTCCCGATGAAACAATTATATTCTTGGTTTTCATGCTCCGATCAATGTGGCAGTCATTTTTGCTGCATTCTCATATCACCCCCATTGTTCAAATGCGAATAATGCGAATTGGAACACTGGAAATCTTGCACCTTCGAGTATCCTACTAATGAATTGCTAGATAATACTTCACTTGGTAACAAACATTGCTTCCCCTTATGAATTTATTCTATCGAGCAAAGAGATATCTAAAAATCCTCTAATGGTTTGCGCTTGTGAACAGTCGAGTAACCACTTCTTTATAGCAAACTTATTTTCCCAGTGGGAATTTTGCTACAGAGCTAAAGATTATCTAACCGCTACTGAGTGGTTCTTCGCTTATGTGCCATGCTATTAAAGGTCTTATTGATGCAGTTGAAACTTTCTTTGTAGTATGATTTCCATTACTGCTTCGTTAAAAACCTTGCTAGAAAAACCTAATTGGGACAAAACTGGACGAAGGGAAAAAAGTGCAGCGCATACTTCCAGTACAAATGATGTTTGTTAGCAATAATATCTCTTGAGGTGTGACGTATTCCAATATCTTGGTGACTTTTCTCCATTATGACTCTCCAACTCGTACGAACCTTTTCTCGTGACAGTTGAAACCCGATAGTGGCCTTTCTGAGTTGGGCCTAACTTCCTTGCGTTGACTTTTTGGGTGTTTTAAGTTGCTTTCCTTAAAACCAAATCTCACACTTTAAAGTAATGAAGGTTGGCTCTTCGATTGTAACATCTTTTAATTCTCTACTTTTGTGCCACCATCCTTATATGTGCCAAGTCCCTGCGCTCATCGAGTAACTCCAAGTTGACCAGCATTGCTTCCTTGTTTGCTTCTTCGTACGTCCGGAGGTACCTTAAGGTAGGATCCCCTGCGTCAACCTAAATAAAGGCTTCTGCTCCATACACAAGTGAATAAGGAGTTCCCCCGTGCTCGATTTGGCCATCTTAGATATGCCCATAAAACTTTAGGTAGTTCCTCAGGTCATTTACCTTTAGTCGCCTCCAACCTTTTCTTGAGGCTTTGTATAATCACTTTGTTCGTTAACTCAGGTTGTCCATTTGCGCTTGTATGATAGGCTGAAGATGTAATCCTCTTTCTTTCAACACTTTAAGGAACTTTGTGATCTTAGCGCCGATAAACTTTGGCCCATTATCGCACACTATCTTTTGGTATTCGAACCTTCAGGTTATGCTTTCCCAAAAGAAATACACCACTTCACATTCGGTGACCTCTGATAAGGACCTGTTTCCACCTACTTAGAAAAATATTCATTTAAAATCAAAAGAAACCTTACATTATAAGGAGGCCGTGGCAGCGGTCTTACGATGTCCATCCCTCACTTCATGAACGGTCATAGAGATAGGGCTGAATGTATTTGCTCCGCTTGTTGATGTACTAGCGGTGCGTAGTGCTGGCACTTGTTGCATTTTTTTATGAAAGCTTTGTCATATTGAAAAGTATGAAAAATATTCATTTTCATCACCCACTCAGCGTTCGTGGGCACAAAATTTCTCCTCGGGTTGTCACGATCGCAAGGTTGAATTCAGTGAGGAGTTTTGTGGCTTGAATGATGCTTCCGGTGAGTTTAGCTTGCTCTAATAATCTCCATTTTATGATGTTGGTCGAACTTCCCGGATCCATATGAACACGTTTGATTTAAAAGTCTAGCACATTTAAAGAAATTACTAATGCGTAGTTGTACGGTAGCAACAATATGTCCGCGTCTTCCTCTGTAAAAGTGATGTTGTCTTCAATAACCTCCCGGAGTCTCTTTCTATGAGTTATCGATACATTTGTCTTTTTTGATGCCGAGAAGGTGATCCCATTGATTTCATCCCCCTCCCCCCCCCGAAAGATCATGTTGATCGTCTGGCACGGAAGATCTTCTCATGCTTCCGAGGGTTTCGCGTTATCACAATTGCGATCATAGTTGTTCTTGGCCCGATAACTTAAGAATTCTCTGAGATGCCCATTCTTCAATAGTGTCGTCACTTCTTCCAGGAGATGTCGGCATCCCCTAGTCCGGTGGCCATTCGTCTCGTGGTATTCACACTATAAGTTGGTTTCCCTCTGGCTGCGATCATATCTCATTGGTTCCAGGAACCATGCTTCTTTGATGTTTCTCATGGCCGACACCAACTTTAATACAGTGACACTGAAATTATATTCTGATAGCTTGGGGTAGGAAGGATCCACGTACTTGACGCTTCTTTATCCTACAATGATCTATTTTTCCGATCGCGATCAGTTCTTCTATCGATGGAGAACCTATCTGCTGACCGAAAGCCTGAATCACGGCCTTCGGTCCATTTGTAGGGCAAAAACGGATCCCTTGAAGACCATCTGACCATTTCAAAACCATCTTTTGATTTTTCTCGGTTCTTCTCCCGTCCTTTTGAAGACGACGGAAGGCTAGTTTGATCATCTTCGATCCTTTTATTCGACTCAAACCGATTGTGGACATTCTCCCAAGTCGTTTATTGAAAGTCAAGTAGGCTTTCCCAGTTTCTAGGAAGTGTCTAAACTCTTCAGATACAGTCCCTTGGTAAATGCGTCAGCCACCCATTCATCTAGAACAACCGGGAGCAACATTTTCTCTTTTTGGAACCGGATAATGAAATCTCACAGCAACTAAGATTCTCCTTTTGTAATTTTGAATATGTCAGTTTTTCGGGGCTGCACATTTCTAGCCCCAATGTGAGCCTTAATAAAAGAATCTGCGAGCATCTCAAAGGAATCTATTGAAATGCTCGGGTAACAGTGAATACCATGTCAAGGCTCCCCTCACGAGAGTCTCTCCAAATCTCTGCAGCAAAACAAATTCAATTTCGTGAGGAGCTAAATCACCCCATTCATTACCGTTGTGTACATGGTATGTTCATGTGGGTCTGAAGTTTTATCATACTTTGGCAGATCCGGCATTTTAAACTCTTACAGGATTAATTTTGGTACCGCTTTTCTTGTACAGCAATTGAGTATACTTATTTGAGTCTCAACCTTTCAGCACCGGTGGTGCGCCTGGGATTTGGTCCATGCCGGCTTTTACTTCCCTCATAAACCGTAAGAGTTCATTTTTGAAGGATCCTCCCCCAGCCCTATCAGAACCAACTTCGCTCCTCGAGGTGTTGTTGTCGACCCTCTGCGTTGAATGATTTGCGGGAGCACCGTGAGAAACAGGACCTCGCATTATTTTAAGCCCCGGACAGTACCTGCTTCAACTCCATCATAAATCATAACCTTATCCTGACGCATAAGGTGGCCTAGAATGGTCACTTGTTTTTTCTTGTAGGGCCCTTACCCGATCAACAACATGTTCCTCTTCAGCATCATCGGGAGTTGCTTCCCGAACATGTCATGGGTACCGCCTGTCGTGGACCGGTGTGGCATGATTTCCCTTATTGTAGGTGTCACTAACTGAATCCTTTAGATGAGGCTGGTCTCCTTAAATCTCAGGATTGTCTGTTTTGTTAAAACCATTATCTGCCATTTTTTATGATTTATTGCAATGATAAATAACCAAAACACGTTAGTAAAAAAGAAAATGATCAACTTAATTACACGGCTATCTAGGCCCAACGGTGGGCGCCAAACTGTTTACCCAAAAATGGTACAGTTGAATTTATGCGTGATTTCTAGAAAAAAGAATTAAGTTTATCCTGAAATAATAAAATAATGAAATAAATACACTATACTTAGCCTTGAAATAAAGATAAAATCACGAAGAACAATGATTCGGAGTAGAGCTTTCGAGCACAACAATGATGAAACCAAAAAAAAAGTAAAATTGTATAAAGCTTTTTATTAGTTATAGTGCAAGCTTTACAATGATAACAGAGTTCATTATTTATAGTTGCACCTAGATAACATGGTTCTATGATCATGCCCTTCATTAATGTTAATTATGACTGCCATTGAAGAAGGTGTAATGGTGAGTATAAATTCTCTATAACGGGCAGTACACTAAATGATGTGGAATATTGTGCATTAAGTGCTACCGGACAGAGGGTTTTTATTGTATCTTAGTGTTATTCTTTCCGTTGGCAGACGGGATAATTGCCTTCGGTTATACCTATCCCGCGTTTTAGGTTCCACGTGTCCTTCTTTTGGACGGTCATGTAACATAGCATATTTTACCGTATACATATTTAGTTAAGGATAGAGTAATATCGTCCATTTCAGCGTACTTCTTCATGGTCTGAAAGATGGTTTGATATGGGCAAGTGGCAGTAATTGTTTCTATAAATATGGCAAACATAAAAATGTTGCTAATTAATTGGTTGAATTAATATACCTAAAAAAACGTATTTGACCAAACGTCACAACATACCAAGTTGAATGTTCCAGAATTTTTCTTCATTTGATGGTCTAAAAGTCTAAAAATGTCAATCAATCATGCTATGATTTTTATTTTTCATCTTTTCTGTTTACTCAGTGGCGAAATAAATGCGTTGTTACTAATTTGCGACTTTAACAACAGCTGGAATTGTACATATAAAGTAAGTGATCCGTTTTTTTAATATATATTCGCTCTTTGTTCTCAAAAATGACTAATACAATTTGAAGTAAGAAAGTCTAATATGTAGTCTACCTAACGTGTTCCTTGCACAGAATATTTGCCAAAATGGAAGAAAACAGGTAGCAAGATGAAGATCTTTGACATATGAAAAAAGAAGAAGAAGATGAAGATATGTATTTGACAAGGAAAAATAGTAATTAGGTTATATAAAAATGCATGATGTAATGTTTTAGTATATTAGAAAGGGAACATTCGTTCTGACAAAGTTGCTTGACCCAATTTGATATCGGTTTTACTACTATTCTTTATTGATGAGGACAATAATAATATATATTATTTGAAAGCGATTATACAGGGTAGTCTTCACTATATACTTTTCTTCTATATATAATTAGCGCGGTCTTGGCACTTAGCACTTGGCACTTTTGTTGTCACAAGTGACGTCGTTTTCATTTGTTAAAAGAATTTCATTTTGAGAGTGCCATTATGTCATAACAAGCCTCACCATAAGCCTTACGGTAAATATATAAAAACTGAGCACGTTTCTTTTTTTTTTAGGGGTAAGATATTTATATTATATTATAACTTACGATATTGTCTTAGGGACAGTGTCCCACAGAGCCGTCGTTAATACATAATTGGTTTTTACCCCCTAAGGCATTTTCATTACCTAGGAATGCCAAAATATTACATGCAACTAAACTACAAGTCCGGAAACTATTACAACCATCCTTATCAGCAAAATACATATTTAAAGCAAAATTAGGAGGTTCCGCAAAATAGCTAGTAATATTATAGCTCGGATAAAGTAGTGCTTTCTTGGCTAGTTGGTGTGCAACTTTGTTCCCCTCGCGACCATCTCCATTAGCTTCTCCATGAAGTACCTGCAGTCATTAAGTAAACTATTATAAGTAGGATAATCTTCATCCATGAAACGTATAACCTCAGTAACATCCGTTTCTATTTCACATGGTGTGAAATTTTCCTTCATAATTGTTTGCAATGCTTGTCGGACGGCCAACAGTTCAGCATGGATTGGGATATACTTTCACACTTTGTGTGGTATCCTAGCATCCATTCTCCCTTATTGTTTCTATGACTCCAGTTATGCTGCCATGTGGATTCTCTTCATTGAACGCTCCATCAATATTGATCTTATACTAATCCCTAGGAGGTGGGTGCCACTTGACCTTCACCTGAATGGATCTATTACTAGTAGTGTGTATAGTAGCTAAGATGAAAAATTCCATTGCATTATTAAACATTCTAGTGGTGTTGATTTTATTGGCAGTGTTGTTAACATTATTGTCGTTTCTGTTTTTCCATATTGACCATAATGCGAATGGAAAGGCCCCTTCCCAAGTGGTGAGACTGTTTGGAATGTTAGGAGTTTTATTTCTTAGGAAATCCACCTAGTGCTCATATGGCATAGAGTTGCTTGAATATACTCCTATGGGTGCCCAGAATTATTTTGCTATTTTACAATCCCAAAAAATATGGAGAAGAGATTCATTAACTTTACAAATTGGGAAATTTGTGTCTATGTTAACGCCAATTTTACCTAGGTACTCCCTAATAGGGAGTCTTGAGTGATAATATTTCCATATAAAAAATTTGATCTTCCTAGGACATTTCAATCCCCATATTCATGCAAAATTGTTTCCATTGTAGATAGGCTTGTCAATTAAATTGTAGCATGATGAGGTTGTGAATATTCCACTAGTAGTTTTCGTCCAAATAATAGTATTTGGATGAGAGATAGATGTGGTTAGTGAGTGGATATTGTTCATAATATTGTTTGGAAGGTCAAATGAAATGTTACTCAATTCCCATGAACCATGGAGTTTTATGTCTTTTATTTTCAAATCACTTTCCTTTTTATTGAGAGGGCCGATAAAATTTTCCCTTAATTTCCCAAATTTAGTGATCCAATTGGTATTCCATATGGACATGTTTGTATTGTTATCCACATGCAATCTTATACCTTCTCTACACAAATGTCATCCCTTTAAGAGGCTTTTTCAAGTGTGTGAAACTCCCTTTGTTGATTTTAGATGGCTGTATATACTAATAATAATACGTGCTCAAGTGGAAGAGGGGTTATTTAGGAGCCTCCAAACTGGGCTTGTTAGGAGGGACAAGTTCTTAGATTGAGCTTTTCTAATGCCTAGCCCCTCATATCCTTTGGCAAGGTTACTATATTCCAGCCTATTAACTGTACTTACTTCTTTTCCCTTGTAGTTCTCCACCGGAATTCCCTTTGAATTTTTTTTATTTCTTTGAGTGTCCTACTTGGGAGTATTGAGAGTTGCATTTGGTGATTAGAAATTGTATTTAGTGTAGACTTTATAAGAGTACACCTTCCCGCCATACTGAGCCAATTAACATTCCAAATGTTCAATCTTGCCCTCATTTTCTTAGTTAAAGGCAAACAATCATGTTTGGGGGATTTACCATTCATTGGGAAACCTAGGTAGCTACCAAATTCTTTACTAACTTTTATGTCTAGTGTAGAAATTATCCAGTTGCTCAAACCATTTGAACAATTCTTTGAGAGAAGCAGTTTTGATTTATCTTTATTGATATTAAGCCCATATAAATGGGAAAAGGCATCCATATTATCTTTCATATTAGTGATTGTTTTTTTGTTAGCTCTACCCATTAGGGTAAGTCGTCAGCAAAAAACCAATGGGATAGAGGGGGGCTTTTTTTATTTAAAATAATTGGATCCCAACGAAGGGTGTTAACTTGGTGTTCAATGTTTTTGGATAGCATATCCATGCATAAGATAAATATATAGGGGGATAAGTGGTCTCCTTGCCTGATTCCCCTTGTAGGGTAAAATTCCTCAGTTTTGTTACCATTTACAAGAACTGGGATTCAGCTAGTTGTAATGCAACTCATTATACGGGAGGAAATATTCGGAGGGAAATTGTGGAAACCTAGGGTTTGATAAACAAAAGACTATTCCAATTTGTCGAAGGCCTTCTCTAGGTCAATTTTTAGAAGCCAATTTCCTTTTCCTCTCCGGTTATCAATATATTTTAGGACCTCTTGGATAATGATCGTATTATCACTAGGTCTTTTATTTTTCACAAAGCTAGTATGATGTTCATTAACTAATTTTTTTAAAAAAGGCTTTATACGGTTATCAATTATCTTAGTAATTACTTTATACAAAGTGTTACAGAGACTAATTGGTCTAAAATTTTGGTTTTTGTTGGCATTGTTGAATTTTGGGATCAAGCAAACATATGTTTTATTAAGGTCATGGGGGATTGTTTTGCAAATGAAAATTTCATGACATAAGTTAATAACCTTATGACCTAGAATATGCCAAAACTTTTGGAAGAAAAAATGGTGTAACCCATCAGGGCCAGGTGCCTTAGTTGGTTTGAAAGAAAAAATAGCTCTTCGAACCTCATAATTTCTAAGAGGCTTGTCAAGACAAGACAAGTCTATTTTACTAAAGTTTTTACTAGCTGAAGTTAATTGTTTCCAATTTGTGACTTCATGAGATGTAGTAAAGATATTATGGAAGTAACTTGACACATGTTGCATGAGAGCATCTTGGTTCTCAATCCAGCATCCATTGTTGTCCTTAAAGAATACAATATTATTTCTCCTTCTTTGATTAGTTGCTTGTACATGAAAATATCTTGTATTAGCATCTCACTCATTTAGCCAATTAACCATAGAACAAATTTTTCAATAATCCTCCTCTAATTTGAGAACAGACTCATACTCGTCCATAAGGTTAACTTCTAGATCCCTAAGAAATTGGCTATACTGGTATTTAGGAGAGTTTTGTATTCGAGTTATTCTCTTTAATAGATTTCTTTTTTATACAAAAATGTCCCCAAAGGTTTCCTTTTTCCACTCTAATATATTTTTTTGAAAATTCACAGTACCTTCTATAATGTCCTTATTAGGCCATCTATCCGTAACAATCCTTGAGAAGTCTGGGTGGGAGCACCAAAATGTTTCAACTCTAAAGGGCATTATGACCGTTAATATTATTATTAGTGTTAACTAAAATAGGGTTATGGTCAAAGTTAATTTTTGGTAGGTGTGTAACTGTAACCTTATTATATTCTTGTAACCAAGATTGATTAGTATAAACCCTATCTAATCTTTCAATAATAAGGCCCCTATTTCTCCTCGTATGGTTTGACAAAGTGTATTTACATCCTTTGTTGCCTAAATCCATTAGGTGATAGTAGTTCAGGCACTGAATAAGATTCTTGGCCCTTCTTTGATTAACAGTTTTGCCCCCAAATTTATCCGTAGAATTTGTTAGCTCATTAAAATCCCCAGTCACTAGCCAGGGACCCTTATATCTATCATATATATTTAAAATCATCCCATAATAACATTCTAGTAGCAATATTATTACTAGCATATACTGTAGAAAAAATCTAATTTTTTTTTGGGCTTTACCTCAATCATTGCGTGGATGGATTGGCCATTTCTGGTGAAATTGTACACTTTAATCACAACAGTAATCCATAGCAGCACCATTCCACCAGAGTTTCCCTCCGCTGGGACCTCATCCATCTCATTAAAGTTGTATTCTTCCAGAATAGATACATGGCACTCTATTTTTGTTTAAAGCAGTGCAACTAGATTTGGCTTATGATTATCCATAATTTTACGGAAGTGTCTCCTAAAATTATCATTATTTGCACCTCGAACATTCCAAACAATTGTGTTACTAGGATGATTCATTGGAATCATTAGGAGGGTGTTGTTTGGATCCCTCCTCAAGAAGGGAGCTAGAATGACTACATTCTTGCCTACTATGGGATCGTAGTGAGGACGAATGTCCAATGAGCACTTGTAAAGTGTCATTGGACAACTGTAGATACATTTCCTATCTAGCATTTCCTTGAAGATGAGTATTTTTATCTCGTTTAGGTTTGAAAAGGTCACTGGTGGCTCTAACAGGATTTCTAGGTCGTCCTCTTCCTCCTGGGCTCCTTCCTGGTTTTGCATGTTGGGAATTGGTGGTTGAACCTCAATTAGTTCTAGTTGTGGACCTAGTTGTTGGTATTGCATGTGATCCTGTGGTGTCCATTATATGAAAATGGGTTTCAGCATGATTAGATCCTCTGGGGTAAAGAAGGGCAAATTGAGTGGTGGATTCTTTGGTAGTTGCTGATTGGCATTGTGTGGTATGTTCCACATGCCTTGCATGATTTGCACTAGATTCTGGTTCAGTGATGGAGCATGGGGTTATAGAATATTGCTCATCCACATTTGGTTGATATAGTTGTTCATGGATAGGGTCATTTCTTCCGAGATTAGTTGCGCCAGAAAGTGTGTGTTTTGAATTATTAGAATGGAGTCTTGCCCGTTGATCTCCATGTTGAAGGATATGGCTTGCCCCTGAAGCCCTAGTTCCACCCATGATTGGGGTACATGGTTGGGAGGGCTTGGTGGTTGGACATAGATTACTGGTGGTGAATGAATTTGGGGTGGGAGAGGAGGTAGGTTGTTCATTGTTGGATTCCTTGATAGGTGAAAGAGTTGGAGCAGTCGATACCTCCTTCTCAGGGTTAGTGGAGTTCTTGCCATTCTTAGATACTAAGTGCAATATAGAGGGGGAGGTAACTATGTGGGTAGTAGGGTTTGTAATGATTTGATCAAGGGTAGTAGTTTGAGGGATTTTTTGCGTGTGGTTTATATCAACATCCACCGGATCTTGCATGGATATGGTATTTGCCACTTGGCATTGTTTAACTTCCATGTGTTGCATGGATGAGTTGTTATTTGTGGAGGGAGTTTTCAAGTTGTTAATTTGATGATTATGATTTACATCCGTTTATTGGTTGTTTAGGGTCCCAGGTTGGCTAGGAGTAGATGTAGTAATTTTATTTAGGTTTTAGAAGTTTATTAACGGGCTAGTTAATTGCTTGTCCATTGTGATAGCCAAAAGATTTGATTTATAATTAGGGAGATTTTCTTGTGACATGTATTGGCCACTTGTAGAGAGGATGGTATTAGTGCCACGCAAAATTGTATTTCCATTTACTTTTTTTTTGTTTACATAATTTTTCAAAACACTGTTCTCATGTGGTTTCTTAGTAAAACCGCTATTACGCATGTAATGTGGTTTTTCAGTGGGAATTTGAGCATCTGATTTTATTTCTTTTCCCTTAGTTGATTGGGGAACAGAATGGGAAGAAGCAGTAGCTAATTTTGATGTAGTAGCTAATTGTGTAGAAAGGTTTGTAAGAGCCGTACCTGGGGAATAGTATGACTTACCTGGCCTTGAAGCCAATAAACGTGCATTATTACCTTTGTTATTTTGGAACACTTCCCGCAATTGTTGTTGATTGGCTACCTTGATCTTACCTTTCCTGGGAAAGGACACTATTTTCCACTCTTTTGTATCTTCACCTTTAGGGACTGCTACTTCTTCAATGGCTCTTGCTTGTTGTTGTCCACTTGGGGCTATGCAATAGGTGCAGAATGGTTGAGTGTCCTAACCTTCCACAATTTTTACAGAGGAATCCTTCTCCTTCGTATAGGATTGGTTGAACGTGTTGCTCTATTAAAATAGAGGTTTGGACTGATTTGTTCAATGGCAATTGCACACATAGGCGAGCATATCTTCCTCTTAGTGTGGTAGATGTGCACGCATCCACCTTCAGTAGTTTCCCAATGCAGTTTCCAATTTTTGTGAGGATGATCCCATCATAAAATTTCGTAGGTAGTTGAGGTAATCTAATCTAGACGGTTGTGTAGTTTTGGGATGCCTTAGTTGCCACAAAATTTGGAATTCATTGTTGTACTGATAAGAAGTGACCATTGATGAACCATGGACCATTGTGTAGGATCTTAACCATGCTTTCCTCCTTCATCAATTTGACCATGTAGTAATCCTCCCCTAAGTCTATTAGGGGTAATTTTCGTCAATTTTCCATAGTTCTTGTGTTTTCTTGTTTAGGTAGTGATGTATTATTCTTTTCCCCAAGAGCTTTATAATTAATGAAAACCTCCAAGGATTATACATTCTTTGCCTGTCTTCTTCACTTAGAGTTATTTGTTTCAAGTTTTTACATATAGATTCCAATGGAGGGTCTTCATCATCAAAGGCTTGGGTGTCCATAGATGTGCAGTGTGATCCTAGGTAGGAGTGTTGTTCCATAGATAATAATTCCCCCTGGGTTAACTTATCCTTATAGGATGTAGAACTTTTGGCAGGATTTGTTATGGAAGGTGATGGATTATGTGTCTGGGGTTGTTTGTCAGGAGGTTTGGGAGGGATTAGGCAAGAGTTTTTCGGTGGAGTTGGTAGTGAGAGGTTGCTCATTCTCTCTCTCCTAAATTTGTCACTATCGGAAGGAGTACAACTGAGCACGTTTCTTGACTTGCATGACATTTGTACCTTTTGCACTGCAGAAAAAAAAATCTCCTAATAAGTAAGAATTTGAATGTCACGATAAAAAATCCCTTAATGATCGTGATAGAGCCTAATATTGCTGTCAGGAAAGCCCACAAAATATAATTAACTTCATTACTCATTTTAGTATTTTAAAAAAATTTCCTTCATCAAATAATAAGGCACAGAGTAAATGATACTATTTTCACAACTACACTACCGAACAACTCATAAGTGCCCCCAAAACCTGTCACAAGTACATGAGCATCAACTAGAAAGTAATATAAAATATAGCATCTGTCCGGAATATAAATTTGGACAGAAAAAATACAAATACTCTAAAGGAGACTCAGCGTGCTGCAGACTCGTAATACAGGATGCAGGTCACCTAAGTCCCCGCAAGTAACCACATCTATACGCCCGTAGGACCACCAGATGTAAATGTAGTTGCACAACATATACAAAAGTGTAGTATGGGTACATAAATCAACGTGTACCCAGTAAGTATCTAGTCTAACCCCGGAGGAGTAGTGACGAGGGGTCGACATCGACATTTACAAGTGATCCAATAATATAAGGTACAATGAAGAGGTAAATAAATATGAGAAAGAGTAAATAAATAAAATAAATAAGTATAAATACATGGTACAATTTCCCTCTTTACAATAACTCAAACTCTCCATTAGGGGTGGCAGATGGTTAAAAAATTACTTAACCACCCATATTATCCACTAAAAAATGGGTTTGATAATGAACTTTTTAAAAACTGGTCAAATATTGATAAGAACCATATTATCTATTTAGAAAATGGATAATCAATTGATAACCAATGGGTCTAACTTTTACATTTGTAAAACCTCAAATTGGGGGTTCCTCAAGTTAGTGAGAGTAATAATTCTCCAAAAAGTGATCATATGCAATGAGTCATAGATAATATGGTTCACCATATTATCCACCAGTTAACCCATTTTTTATTCGTATTAAATATGGGTCGGATCGAATAATTTATCCATTTTTACATTACTCGTTTTCGACCCAAACCATATCTGTTGCCAGTCCTACTCTCCATTAGCAAATTCCTCCTCAACCGGAGCATATATATATATATATATATATATATATATATATATATATATATATATATATATATATATATATATATATATATATATATATATATATATATATATGATGTACTTCACCAAATAGGTCGTTATAGTTCAAAGCAGGAAGAAGGCTCACAGATACACTGGCTTCTTACCAAATATTATGCACAATTAAACGAGGATATTTTATATAAATTTCGAGGCGTACGACTCGACCCCATCATAATATGCGCACTACCGAGGGCCAAACGACACGAACCATAGATGCATCTATTGTATAGTCGAGGCGAACGACCCGTTGCCATGAGAGTGTGGTGCAAAAATCCTACGGAGGCGAACAGCCCGATCCCATAAGATGTGAAGTACTTATTGCCACCAAGACGAACGGCCCGATCCCATTAGAATAAGAAGCTTTAACGGGTCCTTGACCCCACTCACGAATAAACGCATGAGTTATAATTTTTTTATCAAAACCTTGTCACACCTCCCTATTCCCGAGGGGGATAGGGAGTTTTTCAAATTAAAGTGACAATAATCGAAATAAGATTATTTTTTTAATTTCAGAGTCTCCATTTGGGATAATTTATGATGTCCCAAGTCACCGGTTTAAAATCCTGAATCGAGGAAGTTTGACTGTGTTTTACAGTCCACGAAACATAGAAATCCGGGTAAGAAATTCTGTTAACTCGGAAAAAGGTATTAGGTATTTGTCACGACCCAAATTGATGGGCCGCGACGAGTGCCCGAGTCCTCCCCGTCGAACACCCTTAAGCATGCGACTAAGATATAAAATGGATAATATTTGTTCAATTATGAAAATAACATGCGCGAGGAAAACCTGTCCAAAAGACATATATACATATACATGCAGATTACAGTGGGCGAGCCAACAAGGCCACACACTATCCATCTGGACATAAGTATCTACATACCTCTAATAGAAATATAATTGTACAAAGACGGGACTGAGCCACATCATACCCATGTATATATACAAGCATATCGTACCAGAATAAAAAGCCGCTCCGGATCAAGTGGAGCCCGTCAACTCTCACGGATCAAGGATCCTAAGAAGGGGGAGCGTCAACTTGCTTACTTGCACATGCGGGCATGAACGCATGCCCCGTGAAATAGGGCTTCAGTACAAAAAAAGTGCTGAGTATGTAAGGCATGAAAATAAGTACATAAAAGACAGATGAAACATGGAATAAAGAGATCTATCTGTAAATCTGAATAAACGTTGTAAACTCTAAAACATTTATAATGTCATGCATGTGCATATAAATGTCGTGTCATGCATAGGTATAGGTGTACATTATATCATCAAGACTCTAAGGGCATCCCACCATATTGTCTCGGCTACTGTGGGCAACATCATCAACATATACCAACTAATCAGGTGTTGAGGAGCATATAATACCGTTACCTTTTCCCATATCCCATATACATAAATATATACATCAAAATATGCGTATATAACGTCATTTGGTCATGAGTCAATGTACATGCACAAATGAATAAAATACATTAAAATATGTTTAAAATCTCAATATTCTTCTCGGATAAACTTTATCAACTGTGTATTATTTTGAGACCCATGAACAGAAGATATAATAATATGTCACATGAGGAATCAAGAACAAAGAGACCCCTAGTATTTCTATAAATAGAGTCGTTTATGAAAACTGTGCGTTTTCTTGTTTCTCTTGTATAATTTGGATCATACCAAAGAGAAAGAAAGGATTTCCTTAACATACCTGGAGTAGGAAAAATTCGTATAATATTATTGGAAAAGATTGTTGGACTTTAAGTCATTTGGGCTTTAAAGTAAAAGAAATGTGAATTGGAAATGGAGGAAAATAAAATGGAGGGAAAATGAAAATTTGAAGAAGTGAATTTTGTCTTGCACTTTGTCACTCATTGGTGAGGGACAGCCACATTTATGTGCTTATATATAGAATCACTTCTTAAAGCTCTTAAAAGGAGTTGAAGAGAATGAACCCTCGCGCCNGACGGTTCAAAATATCAAATCTACCGATTGACCGAGTATATCTGACATATGTTCACTACGGAAAGTTCAAAGGGAAACCTACTTATCCAGATGCGATTAATCCTTACTTGCAAAATCACATAGCTTTCATCTATGATCTTTCTTGATACAGCCATTCCCATTCATGTGGGGGATTGTTGGAGACTTTAAGCCATTTGGCTTTAAAGTAGAAGAAGTGTGAATTGGAAATGGAGGGAAATAAAATGGAGGGAAAATGAAAATTTGAAGAAGTGAATTTTGTCTTGCACTTTGTCCCTCATTGGTGAGGGACAACCACATTTGTGTGCTTATATATAGAATCACCTCTTAAAGCTCTTAAAAGAGTTGAAGAGAATGAACCCTCGCGCCGTCATCGTTGCTCGCTCGGCTCGGCTTCGGCTTCGGTTTCGGCTTTGGCTTTGGCTTTGACTTTGCATTTGGATTTGGATTTGGATTTGGATTTGTCAAATGATCGATTGATAAGATTATTTTTTGGACAAAATTTATTCTANTCATTTGAGCTTTAAAGTAAAAGAAGTGTGAATTGGAAATGGAGGGAAAATGAAGTGTGAGAGACAACCACATTTATGTGCGCTTATATAGAATCACTTCTTAAAGCTCTTAAAAAGAGTTGAAGAGAATGAACCCTCGCGCCGTCATCGTCGCTCGCTCGGCTCGGCTTCGGCTTTGGATTTGGATTTGGAGTGATTGATAAGATTATTTTTTGGACAAAATTTATTCTATTATTTAATAAATAATTAAATGCCAAATCACTGCTGAAAATACGCGAGAACCTGAAGGTTCAGAAGGCCTCTCTGGCCGCGGTTCAGCCGCGATCGCGGTAGAACAGCGGCAGGCGGCGTATTTTCTGAAAAGGCACCTTTTCCGGACACCTCTTCTGATATTTGCATATAAATTCTGAGGCAAGGCTGCATCTTCAATATACGAAAAATACTCCAGAACTTCTTTCTTTCTGAATATATTGCATCCTAGTTCGCAGTATCTCTCTCTCAAATTC
>MU676533.1:97763-112342 GCA_026770625.1 Nicotiana glauca
CCATCCCAACTTCCGACGACCACACCAGCAACGGCGAGCAGCAGCAACCAACTCCGTCGTCCCCCACCTCGCAGCAGCCCATCCGCCATCTCCTTCACGTCGTCAACTAGTCCAGCCCGTCAACCAAACGCCTCGAACTAGTCTGTTGCGTCGCCAACCAGCAGCAACAACCATTGTTGCTGCTTCATCTTCTCATCTCAAACGACCAGCCAAACCAGCTCAGTCGTCGACCAACCAAAAATCCATAGCTTCTGCGTTGTCAACCCAGCTGCTTCACGTCCGCCATTCAAAAATTGGTAACCCCTGTTAGTGTGCACATTTGTTTCTAATATCAGTATATGTCACACCTAGTTCTAATTAACACCTAAGTCAATCAGATCAGTTTCAAACAAATGCATTCCAGTATTCATAATGTAGACTTTTTGCCTAAAAATATGCGTCGAACCAGTCCGCTCACTGCTTTATTCAATTAAGACCAAAAATCAGTACGTGAAAGAATTGCTAAACTCTGTGGTTTTTGATGATTTATGGAGGCACATTTGAGCCTTGCTTGCTTGTCTGTTTCCCTTTCTGTTTGCAACTATTTGTTTTGGTTGACGCCTTAGTATTTTCTCCTTTGCAACTTCTAAAAGCCCCAAACCCCTTTACCTTTAGGATTAGTAGTCCATTTTCCTCCAGGACGGATAGGATCGGGACGGGTAATAGCATGCAATAAGTAAGCGATACCATTCCACGCTTTAATACCTTGACGGGGTAGGAAGGGTAGACATGGAAATGATGATTACACAATAACACTACGCGTACAATTGGGTACCGGTGTTGTGTGAATGATCCATGTAATGTATAAACCTAGGACCCCCTCCCTCTTTATTAGTTTACTAATTTTCAGATTTTTAAAATTTATTTCAACTTCTGTTTCTTATACGTCTTTCAATTTGCTTGCACCCAATTGTTTGACCCCTTCCCTTTACTTGCGTATCTCTTCAATCACAAAACTGTTTCCTTTCTGAATTTCAGCACTTCTTTTAACCCTTTGTATGCTTCTTATTTAAATACTTGCATGTTTATTCGTGTTTGCATTTAAAATCACAATTGTAGCATGGCCCGGAACCACACTAGTGGATCTTGAAGGGGTGCCTAACACCTTTCCCTCGAGATAATTTTGAGCCCTTACCCAAACTCTGGTCTTCATCTTTAATTCTTCTAAAAAGTGTCCTAATGCACTATAATCATTAGGTGGCGACTCTCTAAAATCCAAAAATCTAAGACCCAATTCCCAAACGGGAATAGAGTTGTCCTCCCAAATGTCGTAAACACGATTTTGGGAGAAAAAGGGGGCATCGACAGCATGGCGACTCTGCTGGGGATTCTTTAGGATTTTACCATTGCTTGCTATATGTGACTTTACCGCTTTTTTTATTGCTTTGTTTAATGCCTCTATTTGAAACTGACTTGTTTCTTTTGTTTCTTTTTCTTTACTTTCATTTACCGCTTTTTCATCAATGCTGTTGTAATATTTGAACAATCATTGTAAACTTTATTGTATGAACGTGAAAATACGTGTCAACATGTTTCATTCTTGTAAACTGCATTTTCAACATCATATTCCACTCGTGCTAAACAAATACTATAGCAACGCTTATAATGAGTAGTTGCGCGATTCCAATACTATCACCCCTTAAATTTGGCAAAGGCATATTTGCGGTAAAACCAGTCGATCAGCGGTGCAGTTGGCGGTTCCGTGCCTTTACCTCTTGATTTTTCCTCTCAAGGGTACCTGTCTAAAACCCCAATAGAAACCTTACTCCATTTAAACTGTACATGCATTATGGTAAAACCAAGCCGAGTCAGTTATGTTGTCCACATAATGACTCATTAAGATAGCCTTGTCCAAAGTCCACCGGGTTTCCTTGAAACCCAAACGGACACCTCCATGTTCTGTGCATTTATTTGGAGAACTTAAGTGCTTGCTATGCTAATTATTGGTTTAAATAGCCGAGTCTGGTGGGGGTAAGGGCCTAACTCTTTGTTTTGCATAAAATGAGGTACGAACTCCCCTGATTTGGCATGGTAACCAACATTCACCCAAGGCTGCTGAATTGGTGGAAAGACATCCATTCTAGTGATCAGACACTCGTCCGCAAGTACTTAGGGAATCTGCCTTCTCTTCTAGAGATTCAGCCTAACAACAGAATCATAGAGGTTGCGACATTGTTCTGGGATAGTGACAAGTCCGTGTTCCGCTTTGGGGACCTTAAAATAACTCCTTTACTTAAAGAAATAGGAGGTTTAGCTAGAATTCCTTGGGAGAATCCAGGTTTGCTTATGCTAGAGAATCACAAAGGAAGGGGTTTCTTTAAGATGATGGGACTAAAGAAAAACCCATACTTGACTTGTTTGAAAGACTCTTACATCCCATTTGACTACCTGTACGAGAGGTACGGCCATAGCAAGTCATACCGCACCTATTCAGATGAGTTTGCCATTACCTCATTGGGACATGTCCATAAAAGGGTCTTCATTTTCATGTTTTGCTTTTTGGGGATGATCGTGTTCCCTATGAAGAAGGATAGGATCCACACCAGACTGGACATGGTAACAAAGACTTTGATGTAAGGGATTGGTGGACAAACTTTCAGCATAGTGCCCATGATCGTCGCCGAGATATACCGTGCTTTGAATAACTGTCAACAACAAGGCAGTCATTTTGAGGGTTGCAACTTGTTACTTCAGCTTTGGCTCATGGAATACCTCCAAAAAGAAGAATACCGCCAGGAGATCCTACGCAGAGATTGCTATGATCATATCGCCTTCCACCAGCCAAAACGTATGAACTATATGCCTAAAATATTTGCTCAGCCAGAGGACGCCATATGATGGGTAGAATTATTTGAGAATCTGAAAGAAGACTAGGTACAATGGATGTTTGAGTGGTTCCCCATGGATGAATTCATTGTTCGATACTGCGATGCACCATTTCTCATACTGATTGGTTTGAGAGGAACTTATCCCTACGTTCCTCTACGAGCCATAAGGCAAGTTGGAAGAAAACAAATCATACCGAGGGTCGATAAAATGAGCCACCTCAGGGCCGATTTCCAGGACGACGATAGCCCTCACAGGTGCCAAGCTTTGCATTTGTGGCATTGCAAAATCATTTTGGGGAAAGAATCCATTGAGCCAGAAAGGTATCACACCGGTTGTGTGCCACACTATTCGGGTTGGTTAGAAGACAATAGCATAGGTCAGCCGAGATTCGTTCGAGGTCACATAATTATTGACGAGCACGGTGAAGCACGGGTTAAGTATAATCAACTGCACAAGAGAATTCGCGAGTGTGAAAGTAAGCATCAAAAAATACAAGAAGCCCATCAGAAATTGGTCGAGGAGTGGAAAGATATGGCTGTCAGCGCCAACAATCGGCTAGGGTATTTGGAGCGGGATCTAGTGGAGCTGGAAGGAAAGTTCATCAAGAGGATTGAAGACTATCAAAACACTGAAGGGAATGCAGCCAGATATCTAGCGTGAGCCTATTTGCTGCTAGGACTACGCAAGTTGGTAGAGCTGTTCGAGGGAGACAAAGATGCCAAATCCGGGGAAGGTCCTTCTGGGACCAAGTGGTTAGGAGTCCTTTTATTCTTTATTTTAATGTAATAAGGCCAATGGCCATTAGTAACGTTTTACTTTCTGTAGTTTAGCGTCGTTTTGGATTTGTCTTATTTTTATCAATAAAATGAGGCATTTAGCATTATAAGTTCTCCAAAACTATTTGTCGCTAGGCGTACCTCGGGCACAACGAGGCACCAAAATTAGGACGCGATTTACATTTTTCGCACGATGTGTTTAAATACTGCAATATTTTTTTTTCCTTCATAACCCGAACTAACTTGTTACCTTTTTGTTTTTCTTTTATTTTTATTCCCCTCCCCAAAGGTTAGATCGTGCATTCTGGCACCATCGGCATACTCCACAAGAACCAAGGGCCCTCCACCTCTTCCTCCTCCAAGTCCTATCTGAAACAAAAACAAAGGTAGAATGGGAGATCCAAGCTCCAGAAAGGAGATTGAGATTCTTCAGGGTACCCCGGTTGCTAAGGAAACTAGTACACAACTGGAGCAAAAATTGTTGAAATTCCGAGAAAAGCTAGATCAAGTTCAGAATTTGGGGAACCTATCATTTTCCCTCACCACTCCTGATGTAAACCCCGCACCTCCACAGAACACCCCACAACCATAGATACAACCCACTCATACCCAATATTGCAACACATGCCACACTCCCAACAACACTCCACTACTCATTCCCGAGCCACTGAACGCCACGAATGACCATCTCCACAATACTCATATTTTGTGGACACTCTACCCCACTGCACCCAACCAATCTCAAATGAACCGGAGTCTGATGACAAGGACTCCCTTATTAGGAACTTAGCGGCAGAACACAAGAAGTTAACCAGCCGAGTTCAGGGCGTGGAAGGTAACAAAGGTATTGAAAGGCTAAATTATGAAGACCCATGCATTCAGCCAGATGTTGAACTTCCGGAGGGGTACAAACCTCCCAAGTTCGAAATGTTTGATGGAATAGGAGATCCCAGAGTCCACCTGAGGACATAGTGCGATAAATTGGTTGGAGTTGGAAGGGATGAGAAGATCTGTATGAAGCTCTTCATGAGGAGCCTGAAAGGAGATGCACTATCCTGGTAAATCAGCCAGGACCCCAAGAAATGGACGAGTTGGGTAAGCATGGCATCAGATTTCATGGATAGGTTCCAATTCAATACAGAGAATGCATCGGAAGTGTTCTACATACAGAATTTGAAGAAGAAGCCCACCGAAACATTCCGTGAGTATGCTACTCATTGGAGGTCAGAATCTGCGAAGGTCAGGCCGGCCCTAGAAGAAGAGAAAATGAACAGATTTTTCGTCCGGGCTCAGGATCCCTAATATTACGAGAGGTTGATGCTGATCGAGGGTCAAAATTTCTCCGATTGGAGAAAGAATAGAAGATGGAATTAAGAATGGTATGGTTACAAATCTTGAAGCATTACAGGCCACCAATAAAGCTTTACAAACTGGTGGCACGTCCAAAAAGAAAGATGTAAATGTCGTAATAGTCACACAGGGAGTCAAATCACCACCAAAATACCACACTTACCCATCACCTCCACTTACATATCAGCCCATCCCGAATTACCAAGCACCCGCACCCTCCTATCCACCTCCCGTTTACCAATCCTCTCCACCTATCACATATCGACCCACCTCGCCTAGATACTCTCAACCAACACCTGTTTACCAAGCTTATAACGCTCAACCCTCTCACTACAAACACCACCAACGAGTCAAAATTTCCCAAGACCCAGGCCAAATTTTGACCGCAAGCCTCCCAGACAATACACAGCCATCGCTGAACCAATTGACCAGCTATATGAAAGACTTAAAGCTGCTGGTTAAGTCACTCCTATCCCAGCCAAAGCTCCTGAAGATCCCTCACAGTGGGTCAACCGCAACAAGACCTGTGCGTATCATTATGGTATGAAGGGACACACCCTTGACGAGTGCCGCTCATTGAAAGACAAGATTCAAACCCTGATTGGCAATAAGGTCATAGTAGTAAAGGATCCTGCTCCTAATGTTCAAATCAATCCTCTGCCTGACCACAATGGTGGAGACATTCACATGATCGGGATCGAAGATGATTGGGACCCCAAATGGTCGATAGGTTTGATTGCTGAAGGAGATGAACCAAAGAAACCGGCGGTTACACTTAACCCAATTGATGTGCAGAATCAGCTCTGCAAGGATGGTGAAGTAAATATGTCTATACCTCTCGAATTTGAAGCGCCTCCTTCTGCAAAGGCACCCGGGCCAATCGAGGTTAAATTTGGAGTTCCAAAGGCACCTACACCCTTTGAAGTTTTTGTGTTACCACCAAGGGTGGCTATTTCGATGGCAATGTCAGACATAACACCATTCCACTAAAATGCCATACCATGGGATTACACTACTGAAGCGATGAGGAAAGGAAATACCAAGACAGGAGAAACGATTGTCGCGCAAGGAATGACCAGAACAGGGAGGGTTTACACCCCAAAGCACTTAGCCGAGTCCAATAAGCAAGCCCCGGGACGGACTATTGAAATAGGGCCCGGTGATCTTTGGAGGAAAATACAGGCTAAGGAGTACTCGGTCGCTGAACGGTTGAACAAAACACCAGCACATATATCTATCCTGGCTTTTCTGCAGAGTTCAGACGCTCACAAGAATGCCCTAATAAAGATACTGAGCGAAGCGTATGTGCTCAGCAATATAACCGGGGGTGAAATGGCGAATATGGTGGGGCAAGTGCTGGAGAGCCATAAAATAACCTTCTACGAAGATGAGTTGCCACTAGAAGGATTGAGCCACAACAAGGCACTGCAAATCACCGTGCAATGCGAAGATTATTTCATCACTAGAGTCCTGGTCGATGGAGGATCGAGCCTCAACATCTGTCCGCTGATAACTCTCAAAACCTTGGGAAAAATCCAGCACGAGATCAAAGATGGGTCTATCAAGGTAAAGGCCTTCGATGGGTCCCAGAGATCCACCATCGGAGAAATAAGCATGTGCTTGCAAATGGGTAAAATATAGTTCGACGTTGACTTCCAAGTGATAGACATCGCGGCATCCTACAACCTGCTATTAGGATGGCCCTGGATCCACGCTACGGGAGCCATAACATCGACCCTGCATCAGGCAGTGAAGTTTAAATGGAATCACCAAGAGGTGATCATTCATGGCGATGGTAGTAACCCCATATATAGTCGCCCGACCATCCCAATGATTGGAGGCAGAAGGAGAATAGGCGGAGAAACATACCACCATATCGAAAGAGTCAACACTGTAGATAAGGATAAGTGGTGGGACAACAAGATCGAAATATCCTGAATTGGTGTGGGTACGAGCTTGGAAAGGGACTTGGTAAAAATCTTCAGGGGATCACTAAGCCCATCAAACTAAAGAAGCTTGGTACTACATTTGGCTTAGGGTACGGTTATACTTGGGAGGAATTCCAGAACTGGTCGCCACCATGGCGCGGCCCCTACTATCCATTGGAGTTTCCGATACCTAGACTGGAACAGACCTTCCAACTGGCAGATACTATATATGGGTCAGAAGAAGATGAAGCGTTGGCAACCATGAAGAATTTGTTCCTGGAGGATGCTGATATGGACTGTTGTGTTCTTTTCGAGAAGGAAGGGGAGGAAGGCCCTTCCAAACAAGCTGTGAACAGAGGAGACTGCCTCAACAACTGGTCAATTAGGACCGTCAGGGCCCAGAAGGCTTTAGGCATTACTATTACTTATCTTGATGATGAACCAACGATTGCGATTTGCAATGAAACAACGCAACAAAAGGACATCAACTCAAAAGAAGGTGAGATACCCGAAGATGTCGTTAGAGAAGTTGAGAATTTTGAGAATAGACCTAAGTCCAACCTGGAAGAAACTGAGGTCATTAATTTGGGAGATGCAGAAAATGTCAAAGAAACTCGCATCAGTGTTCACTTGTCCCCAGCATAAAAGGAAGAATATACGGAACTTTTAAAGGAATATGAAGACATATTCGCCTGGTCGTATGCTGATATGACTGGTCTCAGTACATCCATTGTAGCCCACAAACTGCCAACAGATCCAGCCTGCCTGCCAGTAAAGCAAAAACTAAGGAAATTCAAGCCCGACATGAGTTTGAAAATCAAAGAGGAGGTTACTAATCAAGTCAAAGCTAAGGTTCTCAAGGTGGTGGAATATCCAACATGGTTAGCCAACATCGTGCCAATACCAAAGAAGGATGGGAAGGTTAGAATCTGTGTCGACTACCGGGATCTTAACCGAGCCAGTCCCAAAGATGACTTCCCCTTGCCAAACATACACATTCTTATCGACAACTGCGCCAAGCATGAGTTGCAGTCTTTCGTTGATTGTTTCGTCGGGTATCATCAGATATGGATGGATGAGTAAGATGCAGAGAAAATGGCTTTTATCACGCCGTGGTGAATGTATCGTTACAAAATGATGCCGTTCGGGTTAAAGAATGCTGGCACCACCTACATGAGAGCCATGACTATTATCTTCCACAACATTATACACAAGGATATCAAGGTATATATAGATGACGTCATCATCAAATCCAAGAAAGCCATTAATCATATGGGAGACTTGAGAAAGTTCTTCAACAAACTGAGAAGGTACAATCTGAAACTGAATCCCGCGAAGTGTGCATTCGTGGTTCATGCTGGAAAACTACTAGGTTTCATCGTGAGTCGTAGAGGCATAAAATTAGAACCATCAAAAGTCAAAGCCATTCAATAATTGACACCGCCCAAAGAACAAGAAGGACGTAATGAGTTTCTTGGGAAGGCTTAACTATATCAGCCGGTTCATAGCTCTGTCCATGGTTATTTATGAACCCATCTTTAAAATGCAGAAGAAAGACGCTGCCACAAAATGGACTGACGGTTGTCAGAAAGCCTTTGACATAATAAAGGAATACCTGTCAACGCCACCAGTATTGGTTCCGCCCGATCCAGAAAGGCCCCTATTACTTTATCTCGCAGTTTTGGATGGAGTATTCGGTTGTGTTCTGGGACAGCATGATGAAACGGGGACAAAAAAACAAGCAATCTACTATCTCAGTAAGAAGTTTACCCCGTACGAGGCCCGATATTCCTTATTGGAGCGCACCTGTTGTGCTCTGACTTGTGTAGCTCAGAAATTGAGGCATTATTTTTTGCCTACACCACTTATCTCATATCCATGATGGACCCGTTGAAGTATATCTTACAGAAGCCCATGCCCACCGGCAAGCTCGCCAAGTGGCAAATCCTGCTGAGTGAATTCGGAATTGTTTACGTGACTCAGAAATCAATCAAGGGTCAAGCCATAGCAGATCACCTTGCCGAGAATCCTGTTGGCGGAGAATACGAACCCCTAAAAACGTATTTTCCTGATGAATAAGTGTCCTTTGTAGGAGAAGATTTGCAGAATCCTATGATGGTTGGAGGTTGTTTTTCAACGGAGCCTCAAATTTCAAAAGAGTTGGCATAGGAATAGTCTTAGTATCATAAACCAGCCAGCATTACCCGGTATCCGCCAAGCTCAGGTTCCCTTGCACAAATAATATGGCTGAATATGAAGCTTGCATCCTGGGGCTCAAGATGGCCATCGACATGAACATTAAAGAGTTGCTAGTGATTGGGGACTTAGTCCTGCTGAAACATCAAGTTCGAGAAGAGTGGGCAACCAAAAACTCTAAGATACTTCCCTACTTGCATCACATATAGGAGTTAAGGAAGAGATTCACAAAGACAGAATTTCAGCATGTCCCCAGGGTCTAGAACGAGTTCGCTGACGCATTAGCTACTTTATCATCCATGATCCAGCATCCAGATACGAATTTCATTGATCCCATCCCAGTAAGGATTTATGATCAGCCAGCTTATTGTGCTCACATTGAGGAAGAAGCAGATGGAAAACCATGGTTCCACGACATCAAAAGGTACTTGACAATAGGAGAATATACAGAGCTTGCCAACGCCACTCAGAAGCGCACACTTCGAAGATTATCCAACAATTTCTTTCATAGTGGGGGAATCCTGTATATGAGGACGCCGGATTTGGGTTTATTGAGGTGTGTCAAAGCAAAAGAAGCATCCAGACTATTGGATGAAGTGCACGCTGGAACTTGCGGGCCACACATGAATGGCTTTGTTTTAGCAAAAAAGATCCTCTGAGCAGGTTATTCTTCGATGACTATGGAAACAGATTGTATCCAGTATGTTCGCAAGTTCCATCGCTGTCAGGTACATGCAGATATGATAAAGGTGCCTCTAAACGAGTTTACTGCAACATCGAGCCTGGGGGATTGATGTCATTGGACCTATCGAGCCTGCCGCATCAAACAGGCACAGGTTTATCCTGGTGGCAATTGATTATTTTACCAAATAGGTTGAAGCAGTGTCATACAAAGCAGTGACTAAGAAAGTTGTGACAGATTTCGTCCGTGACCATATTGTTTGCCAATTCAGAATTCCGAAATCAATCATTACCGATAATGGTTCCAATCTCAACAGCGACTTGATGAAAGCAATGTGTATGGCATTCAAGATCAAACACAAGAACTCTACAGCCTACAAGCCTCAGATGAATGAAGTTGTAGAGGAAGCCAGCAAGAACATCAAGAAGATACTAAGGAAGAGGGTTGAAACTCACAAACAATGGCATGAAAAGTTATCATTCGCCTTGTTGGGATACCGCACCACAGTCCACACATCGACCGGAGCAACTCCCTACATGCTGGTTTATGGTACAGAAACGGTCATCCCCGCCAAGGTAGAAATTCCTTCCTTGAGGATCATACAAGAAACAGAGTTGGACGATGCAGAATGTGTAAAGGGTCGCTACGAGAAGTTAGCCCTTATAGATGGGAAAAAGGATGAATGTAGTTTGACACGGTCACTTTTACCAGAGCAGGATGTCCAGAGCCTTCAACAAAAGAGTTAAGCTAAGGAAGTTTACACCGGGGCAGTTGGTGTTAAAGAAAATATTCCCACATCAAGATGAAGCTAAGGGAAAATTCTCTCCCAACTGGCAAGGTTCGTACATGGTTCACCGGGTTCTAACTGGAGGAGCCCTTATTATTGAAGAAATGGACGGAGAAGTCTGGCCAAAGCTAATCAACTTAGATGCAGTGAAACGGTATTATGTGTAATCACCTATGATTTCTTTATGATGTAATTTGAACTACGCCTGACCTGATTCCCGTTTAAGAGGGGATACGTAGGCAACCCTATGGGTTCGGTCACAATTTAATAAAAATTTCATCCCCCCCCACCAAATTATTGGAACTGGGCAGAATTTTGAGGAGGACCCTCAAAATTCCGAAGTCAGTCTTCAGCCACTCATCCCCAAGGATGTCACCTCAGTAAACTGGGGAAAAATTTTGAGGAGGACCCTCAAAATTCTTAAGTTGATTCTTCAGTCATTTAGCGTAGCCGTTAGAAGTGCCAGCCCAGTAAACTAGGGCAGAATTTTGACGAGGACCATCAAAATTCAGGAGCAGGAGTGGCTGCAATGTCTCGAACCGCGTCACAGTTGTTGGCACAGCTAAAAGAAAAGTATTTTTTTTACTTATGATATGTTTACTAAATCATGCACAATTATTGTCCGAACTGTCGCTGTTTAGCAATGCTACCCCAATGATACGCAATGCCAGGATAGGGAAAACGAACTAACCTTTCCCCCCTCTTACAAAACTCATGATTTTCTTTGGATGTAGGAACCCAAGTCATAAAATTACCAAATATATTACGCAATCGCATTGAACCGTCACACATATTCACATTTTCTATCCGCACGTAATATCCCCAACAACCATAATATCACAATCAGCTACCAGCTATCAACTAAGAATTTTTACTTACTATTTGCTTTTATCTCATTGCATGAGGCTACCTTCATGCCTCCCGAGACTAAGCGTTGTCTCCATCTGCATTATCTGTATTGTATAAGGCTACCTTTCTGCCTTTCGAGAGTAAGCGGTTGTCTCCATCTACATTATTTGCATTGCATAAGGCTACCTTTCTGCCTTCCGAGACTAAGCGTTGTCTCCATCTACATTTCCTGCATTGCACAAGGTTACCTTTCTGCCTTCCGAGACTAAGCGTTGTCTCGATCTGCATTTCCTGCATTGCATACGGCTAACTTTATGTCTTCCGAGGTTAAGCTCTACCTCAACCTGCATGGCTGAAATACCGCTACTTCATTTTTCTTGCATGGCTGAAATATCGCTACCTCACATCTTGCAATCGGCTGAAATATCGCCATTTACGCTCCTTGCTGTTACGCCCCAAAATCCGAGGAGCGCGACCGGCGCTCAACCGAGTAAACCTGACCGAGCAAGCCTATTAGGTCTCATTCTACCCAAACTAACTCATGAATAAATAGGAGATGGACTCCATTAACCAAATTCTATAAACATATCAATAACGATTTCCATTTTATTTTCATTAGCAACTTCATTCACCATAATAAAGGTATTACAAGTTTTATACATCATTGCCAAACATCAACATTTCTCTTTTAAATTCCCATGCCCGACACTAGCCACAACTTGTCTACGGAACCTCTAAATATAACTGAAGAATAATGTGGAAATGCCGACAACAAGGCTCCGGCTATACCTCTAAATACAAAGTACATGATAAACAATAGTACAGGGCCCCGAAATGAAGTGGGGCTCACCAACTCAGCTGAAGGAAGATGCGTCACTGGCTGCGACCAACACTGCCTGCTATAGAACCACCTACAATCATAGCACGAATGTAGCGCCCCCGGCAAAAGGGAAGTTAGTGCCATTGAATAGACATAGTATGTATAACTAAACACCATCTAATTAGAAAGAACTATCAAACACGAATAAAGAAATTACAAGTAAAACTCAAACACTTTAAATGATCACAACAATATCAAATAAAAGGGATCACATAGCTTTCACATAAATCTCCATACCTCTAGGTTGTGTTTTATAGCCCGTCCAATGAGTTCACATATCAAATTCTACACCTATGCGTTTCATAGCCCATCCATAGGGTTCACACATTGTATTATATTACACACCTATGCGTTTCATAGTCCTTCCATAGGTTCCACATATTATATTATACACATATGCATTTCATAGCCCGTCCATAGGTTCCCATATCAATGAATCATATATTATACACATATGCGTTGCATAGCCCGTCCATAGGTCCCACATATTACATTATACACCTATGCGTTTCATATCCCGTCCATAGGTTCCACATATTATATTATACACCTATGCATTTCATAGCCCGTCCATAGGTTCCCATATCAATGAATCGTATATTATACACATATGCGTTTCATTGCCCGTCCATAGGTCCCACATATTATATTATACACCTATGCATTTCATAGCCCGTCCATAGGTTCCACATATTATATTATACACCTATGCGTTTCATAGCCCGTCCATAGGTTCACATATCAATGAATCGGCACATGGGGCCACCATCATTACAACCTACTTAGCACTAGGCCATATTTCATAACTCAATCTCTTATTTCCCACATTCCACATCATTTCCACATATTTCACGTCAATTATCAATTTCAACGACAATCCATTTAATTCAAGATGTCAAATACACATGAGAGGAACCATGAATCCTCGGCATATACAATATCTCAAAAATCATACACCTCAAGTTTATTAACAATGGAACCTTAAACACAATGGATTCTTCCAAATCAATAGAGGGGATACACCAACCCGTAATAAAACACACATCGAAGGCATAAGCAAATAATTACACCAATTATTCATGAATCCTTCTTTTTCAATCATGAGATTATACAATTATAATTCAAGTTCTCGGCACATTGGCCACACTCTATTTCTCAAATTCATTTGATTACTTTAAACATCTCTACACATAGAGGATTTCACATAGTTTGGCATAAGATATGCAACTCAATTCTCAATTTAAGGTCTTAGCATTTCAATACATGATTCATATTCCTTGCACCCTTTTTAAGTTATCAACAATAACACCTTGATCATATTGGAATGTTTCTTTTGCAATTATAGGGTCACAACACCAATTCATGTAAAATACCAATCGCAGCAAGAATCCAAAGTTCAATCTTACCACATTTACACAGTCACTTACTTCACTTCCAAACATATTTGTACATTACCAACAACTAGACACAATCAATAAAATACATTTCGTACACATAAGAACAATTCAGAGGATCAACCATAATGAGTTTTCTCACACAATTTGGCATCAAAACCTCAATTTAAACTTGACGTGAAGTCTAGGCATTTTAGCACACGGTTCCCATTTTTTCACATATCCTCATTTACCAAGAATAACCTATTAAACACATTGAGGTACATATTTCACATATGTTCTTGCAACACCCCAAATCCTTTGAAATAATGAATACTACATAAATCAAATTCCGTACTTACAACATGCGCAGGGGCACCATGGGAGCTCAATTTCTAAGAAGAGGGAGTTTTAGCCATACATACCTCGTCTAAGCTTTCCTTAAGTTACTACAACATTCCGGAAACTCTAGCAATTCCATTCTAGTTTGAGACATAACAAAATTTAACACAAATTAGAAAAGTATTCATGGTTTCAGCTCATTTGAGAATTTTATCAAATACTAGTTGAACATCTTGATTTCAAATCTATTTTGCAAGGTTTCCTTCATTTTCCAACTCAATCTTTACCTATTTATATTAAGCAATCTTCCCATGAACCTAAGTTGTACATGCATGTACGCATAATAGTGTTACACCCAATAATCATACCTCAATACCTTATACTCCATACTTGAAATTAAAACCTAGGGTATAGAATCTTACCTCTTAGATGAAGAACTTGTGATTGGGTTCTTTGATTCTTGAAGATTGATGCAAGACTTGGATGATTTAAATGTTGGGTTCCTCCTTCTCTCTCTAAAATGCTCTCACCTCTCTCTAAAATCAGTG
>MU676533.1:117268-133546 GCA_026770625.1 Nicotiana glauca
TTAGGTCTCATTCTACCCAAACTAACTCATGAATAAATAGGAGATGGACTCCATTAACCAAATTCTATAAACATATCAATAACGATTTCCATTTCATTTTCATTAGCAACTTCATTCACCATAATAAAGGTATTACAAGTTTTATACATCATTGCCAAACATCAACATTTCTCTTTTAAATTCCCATGCCCGACACTACCCACAACCTGTCTACGGAGCCTCTAAATATAACTGAAGAATAATGTGGAAATGCCGGCAACAAGGCTCCGGCTATACCTCTAAATACTAAGTACATGATAAACAATCGTACAGGGCCACGAAATGAAGTGGGGCTCACCAACTCAGCTGAAAGGAAGATGCATCACTGGATGTGACCAACACTGCCTGCTATGGAACCACCTACAATCATAACACAAATGTAGCGCCCCCGACAAAAAGGGACATTAGTGCCATTGAATAGCACTAGTATGTATAACTAAACACCATCTAATTAGAAAGAACTATCAAACACGAATAAAGAAATTACAAGTAAAACTCAAACACTTTAAATGATCACAACAATATCAAATAAAAGGGATCATATAGCTTTCACATAAATCTCCATACCTCTAGGTTGTGTTTTATAGCCCGTCCAATGAGTTCACATATCAAATTATACACCTATGAGTTTCATAGCCCGTCCATAGGGTTCACACATTGTATTATATTACACACCTATGCGTTTCATAGTCCGTCCATAGGTTCCACATATTATATTATACACATATGCATTTCATAGCCCGTCCATAGGTTCCCATATCAATGAATCGTATATTATACACATATGCGTTGCGTAGCCCGTCCATAGGTCCCACATATTATATTATACACCTATGCGTTTCATATCCCGTCCATAGGTTCCACATATTATATTATACACCTATGCGTTTCATAGCCCGTCCATAGGTTCCCATATCAATGAATCGTATATTATACACCTATGCGTTTCATAGCCCGTCCATAGGTTCACATATCAATGAATCGGCACATGGGGCCACCATCATCCTGAAAGCTTGAAGCTAAATCCCATTATCAAGGAGGGTCCTGAAAGCTTGAAACCAAATCCCATTATCAAGGAGGGTCCTAAGCACTTGAAACTAAATCCCATTATCTAGGAGGGCCCTAAAAATTTGAAACTAAATCCCATTCTCGAGGAGGGTCATGAAGACTTAGGACTAAATCCCATTTTCGAGAAGCGCCCTGGAAACTTGAAACTAAATCTCATTATCCAGGAGGGTCCTGAAATCGTTAAACTAAATTCCATTATTCAGGAGGGTCCTTCAAACATGAAACTAAATCCCAATATCCAAGGTGGTCCTGAATACGTTACAATAAAATCCCATTCTCCAGGAGGGTCTAAAAAATTGAAACTAAATCCCGTTATCCACGAGGGTCCTAAAAACATGAAGCTAAATCATATTATCATGTAGGGTCTTGAAAACTTGAAGCTTCATCCCATTATCAAGGATGGTCCTGAAAATTTGAAGCTGAATCCTATTATCCAGGAGGGTCCTGAAGAATTAAAACTAAATCCCATTATCTAGGAGGGTCATGAAAACTCTAAACTAAATCTCATTAATAAGGACGGTCCAGAAAACTTGAAAATAAATCCCATTATCTAGGAGTGTCCTTAAAATTTGAAACTAAATTCCATTATCCAGGAGGGTCCTAAAAACTTGAAAATAAATCTCATTATCCAGTAGGGTCCTAAAAACATGAAACTAAATCCCACTATCCAAAAGATTCCTGAATAACTTAAAATTAAATCCCATTATCCAGGAGGGTCAAAAAAAATTGAAAATAAATCCCGTCATCCACAAGGGTCCTAAAAAAATGAAGCTAAATCCCATTATCATGGAAGGTCCTGAAAACATGAAGCTAAATCCCATTATCCTAGATGGTCCTAAAAACTTGAAACCGAATCCCATTATCCTAGACGGTCCTGGAGAATTTAAACTAAAGGATCCTGAAAACTTGAAACTAAATCCCATTATCTAGGAGGGTCCTGAAAACTTGAAACTAAATCCCATTATCCAGGAGGGTCCTGAAAACTTGAAACGAAATCCCATTATTCACGAGGGTCCTGAAAACTTGAAGCTAAATCCCATTATCTAGGAGGGTCTTGAAAACTCTAAACTAAATCCCATTATTCAGGACGGTCCTGAAAACTTGAAAATAAATCCCATTATCTAGGAGTGTCCTGAAAATTTGAAACTAAATTCCAATATCCAGGAGGGTAAAAAAAAATTTAAACTAAATCCCATCATCCAGGAGGGTCCTAAAAGCTTGAAGATAAATCCCATTATCTTGGATGGTCCTGAAACCAAATCCCGTTATCCAAGAAGTTCCTAAAGAATTAAAACTAAATCCTATTTTTTAGGAGGGTCTTGAAAACTTGAAATTAAATCACATTATCTAGGCGGGTCCTAAAAAGTTGAAAACAAATCCCATTATCCTTGAGGGTCCTGATCAGTTGAAAATAAATCCCATTATCCAGGAGGGTCCTGAAAACTTGAAACTAAATCCTATTATCTAGGAGAGTCCTGAAAACTTAAAACTAAATCCCATTATCTAGTAGGGTCCTGAAAGCTTGAAGCTAAATCCCATTATCAAGGAGGGTCCTGAAAGCTTGAAACCAAATCCCATTATCGAGGAGGTTCCTAAGCACTTGAAACTAAATCCCATTATCTAGGAGGGCCCTAAAAATTTGAAACTAAATCCCATTCTCGAGAAGACTTAGGACTAAATCCCATTTTCGAGAAAAGCCCTGGAAACTTGAAACTAAATCCCACTATTGAAGAGGGTCCTAAAAACTTCAAACTAAATGCCATTATGCAGGAGGGTTCTGAAGACTTGAAACTAAATCTCATTATCCAGGAGGGTCCTGAAATCGTTCAACTAAATTCCATTATCAAGGAGGGTCCTTCAATCATGAAACTAAATCCCAATATCCAAGGTGGTCCTGAATAAGTTACAATAAAATTCCATTATCCAGGAGGGTCTAAAAAATTGAAACTAAATCCCGTTATCCACGAGGGTCCTAAAAACATGAAGCTAAATCTCATTATTATGGAGGGTCCTGAAAACTTGAAGCTTGATCCCATTATCAAGGATGGTCCTGAAAATTTGAAGCTGAATCCTATTATCCAAGAGGGTCCTGAAGAATTAAAACTAAATCTCATTATCTAGGAGGGTCTTAAAAACTCTAAACTAAATCTCATTAATAAGGACGGTCCAGAAAACTTGAAAATAAATTCCATTATCTAGGAGTGTCCTAAAAATTTGAAACTAAATTCCATTATCCATGAGGGTCCTAAAAACTTGAAAATAAATCCCATTATCCAGTAGGGTCCTAAAAACTTGAAACTAAATCCCACTATCCAAAAGATTCCTCTATAACTTAAAATTAAATCCCATTATCCAGGAGCGTCAAAAAAATTGAAACTAAATCCCGTCATCCACAAGGGTCCTAAAAAAATGAAGCTAAATCCCATTATCATGGAAGGTCTTGAAAACATGAAGCTAAATCCCATTATCCTAGATGGTCCTAAAAACATGAAACTGAATCCCATTATCCTAGACGGTCCTGGAGAATTTAAACTAAATCCCATTATCTAGAAGGATCCTGAAAACTTGAAACTAAATCCCATTATCTAGGAGGGTCGTGAAAACTTTAAACTAAATCCCATTATCCAGGAGGGTCCTGAAAACATGAAACGAAATCCCATTATTCACGAGGGTCCTGAAAACTTGAAGCTAAATCCCATTATGTAGGAGGGTCTTGAAAACTCTAAACTAAATCCCATTATTCAGGATGGTCCTGGAAACTTGAAAATAAATCCCATTATCTAGGAGTGTCCTGAAAATTTGAAACTAAATTCCAATATCCAGGAGGGTAAAAAAAAATTTAAACTAAATCCCATCATCCATGAGGGTCCTAAAAGCTTGAAGATAAATCCCATTATCTTGGATGGCCCTGAAACCAAATCCCGTTATCCAAGAGGGTCCTAAAGAATTAAAATTAAATCCCATTTTCTAGGAGGGTCTTGAAAACTTGAAACTTAATCCCATTATCTAGGCGGGTCCTAAAAAGTTGAAAATAAATCCCATTATCCTTGAGGGTCCTGATAACTTGAAAATAAATCCCATTATCCAGGAGGGTCCTGAAAACTTGAAACTAAATCCCATTATCCATGAGAGTCCTGAAAACTTGAAACTAAATCCCATTATCTAGTAGGGTCCTGAAAGCTTGAAGCTAAATCCCATTATCTAGGAGGGTCCTGAAAGCTTGAAACCAAATTCCATTATCAAGGAGGGTCCTAAGCACTTGAAACTAAATACCATTATCTAGGAGGGCCCTAAAAATTGAAACTAAATCCCATTCTCGGGGAGGGTCATGAAGACTTAGGACTAAACCCCATTTTCGAGAAGCGCCCTGGAAACTTGAAACTAAATCCTACTATTGAAGAGGGTCCTGAAAACATCAAACTAAATGCCATTATCCAGGAGGGTTCTGAAGACTTGAAACTAAATCTCATTATCTAGGAGGGTCCTGAAATCGTTAAACTAAATTCCATTATCCAGGAGGGTCCTTCAAACATGAAACTAAATCCCAATATCCAAGGTGGTCCTGAATAAGTTACAATAAAGTCCTATTATCCAGGAGGGTCTAAAAAATTGAAACTAAATCCCGTCATCCACGAGGGTCCTAAAAACATGAAGCTAAATCTCATTATCATGGAGAGTCCTAAAAACTTGAAGCTTAATCCCATTATCAAGGATGGTCCTGAAAATTTGAAACTGAATCCTATTATCCAAGAGGGTCCTGAAGAATTAAAACTAAATCCCATTATCTAGGAGGGTCTTGAAAACTCTAAACTAAATCTCATTATTCAGGACGGTCCAGAAAACTTGAAAATAAATCCCATTATCTAGGAGTGTCCTAAAAATTTGAAACTAAATTCCATTATCCAGGAGGGTCCTAAAAACTTGAAAATAAATCCCATTATCAAGTAGGGTCCTAAAAACTTGAAACTAAATCCCACTATCCAAAAGATTCCTGAATAACTTAAAATTAAATCCCATTATCCAGAAGGGTCAAAAAAAATGAAACTAAATCCCGTCATCCACAAGGGTCCTAAAAAAATGAAGCTAAATCCCATTATCATGGAAGGTCCTGAAAGCATGACGCTAAATCCCATTATGGTAGAGGGTCCTAAAAACTTGAAACCGAATCCCATTATCCTAGACGGTCCTCGAGAATTTAAACTAAATCCCATTATCTAGAAGGATCCTGAAAACTTGAAACTAAATTCCATTATCTAGGAGGGTCCTGAAAACTTGAAACTAAATCCCATTATCCAGGAGGGTCCTGAAAACTTGAAACGAAATCCCATTATTCACGAGGGTCCTGAAAACTTGAAGCTAAATCCCATTATCTAGGAGGGTCTTGAAAACTCTAAACTAAATCCCATTATTCAGGACGGTCCTGAAAACTTGAAAATAAATCCCATTATCTAGGAGTGTCCTGAAAATTTGAAACTAAATTCCAATATCCAGGAGGGTAAAAAAAAATTTAAACTAAATCCCGTCATCCAGGAGGGTCCTAAAAGCTTGAAGATAAATCCCATTATCTTGGATGGTCCTGAAACCAAATCCCGTTATCCAAGAGGGTCCTAAAGAATTAAAACTAAATCCCATTTTCTATGAGGGTCTTGAAAACTTGAAATTAAATCCCATTATCTAGGCGGGTCCTAAAAAGTTGAAAATAAATCCCATTATCCTTGAGGGTCCTGATAACTTGAAAATAAATCCCATTATCCAGGAGGGTCCTGAAAACTTGAAACTAAATCCCATTATCCAGGAGAGTCCTGAAAACTTGAAACTAAATCCCATTATCTAGTAGGGTCCTGAAAGCTTGAAGCTAAATCCCATTATCTAGGAGGGTCCTCAAAGCTTGAAACCAAATCCCATTATCAAGGAGGGTCCTAAGCACTTGAAACTAAATCCCATTATCTAGGAGGGCCCTAAAAAATTGAAACTAAATCCCATTCTCGAGGAGGGTCATGAAGACTTAGGACTAAATCCCATTTTCGAGAAGCGCCCTGGAAACTTGAAACTAAATCCCACTATTGAAGAGGGTCCTGAAAACTTCAAACTAAATGCCATTATCCAGGAGGGTTCTAAAGACTTGAAACTAAATCTCATTATCCAGGAGGGTCCTGAAATCGTTAAACTAAATTCCATTATCCAGGAGGGTCCTTCAAACATGAAACTAAATCCCAATATCCAAGGTGGTCCTGAATAAGTTACAATAAAATCCCATTATCCAGGAGGGTCTAAAAAATTGAAACTAAATCCCGTCATCCACGAGGGTCCTAAAAACATGAAGCTAAATCTCATTATCTTGGAGGGTCATGTAAACTTGAAGCGTAATCCTATTATCAAGGATGGTCCTGAAAATTTGAAGTTGAATCCTATTATCCAAGAGGGTCCTGAAAAATTAAAACTAAATCCCATTATCTAGGAGGGTCTTGAAAACTCTAAACTAAATCTCATTATTCAGGACGGTCCAGAATACTTGAAAATAAAAACCATTATCTAGGAGTGTCCTAAAAATTTGAAACGAAATTCCATTCTCCAGGAGGGTCCTAAAAACTTGAAAATAAATCCCATTATCCAATAGGGTCCTAAAAACTTGAAACTAAATCCCACTATCCAAGAAATTCCTGAATAACTTAAAATTAAATCCCATTATCCAGGAGGGTCAAAAAAAATGAAACTAAATCCCGTCATCCACAAGGGTCCTAAAAAATGAAGCTAAATCCCATTATCATGGAAGGTCCCGAAAACATGAAGCTAAATCCCATTATCCTAGAGGGTCCTAAAAACTTGAAACCGAATCCCATTATCCTAGACGGTCCTGGAGAATTTAAACTAAATCCCATTATCTAGAAGGATCCTGAAAACTTGAAACTAAATCCCATTATCTAGGAGGGTCCTGAAAACTTGAAACTAAATCCCATTATCCAAGAGGGTCCTGAAAACTTGAAACGAAATCCCATTATTCACGAGGGTCCTGAAAACTTGAAGCTAAATCTCATTATCTAGGAGGGTCTTGAAAACTCTAAACTAAATCCCATTATTCAGGACGGTCCTGAAACTTGAAAATAAATCCCATTATCTAGGAGTGTCCTGAAAATTTGAAACTAAATTCCAATATCCAGGAGGGTAAAAAAAAATTTAAACTAAATCCCGTCATCCAGGAGGGTCGTAAAATCTTGAAGATAAATCCCAATTTCTTGGATGGTCTTGAAACCAAATCCCGTTATCCAAGAGGGTCCTAAAGAATTAAAACTAAATCCCATTTTCTAGGAGGGTATTAAAAACTTGAAATTAAATCCCATTATCTAGGCGGGTCCTAAAAAGTTGAAAATAAATCCCATTATCCTTGAGGGTCCTGATAACTTGAAAATAAATCCCATTATCCAGGAGGGTCCTGAAAACTTGAAACTAAATCCCATTATCGAGGAGAGTCCTGAAAACTTGAAACTAAATCCCATTATCTAGTAGGGTCCTGAAAGCTTGAAGCTAAATCGCATTATCTAGGAGGGTCCTAAAAGCTTGAAACCAAATCACATTATCAAGGAGGGTCCTAAGCACTTGAAACTAAATCCCATTATCTAGGAGGGCCCTAAAAAATTGAAACTAAATCCCATTCTCGAGGAGGGTCATGAAGACTTAGGACTAAATCCCATTTTCGAGAAGCGCCCTGGAAACTTGAAACTAAATCCCACTATTGAAGAGGGTCCTGAAAACTTCAAACTAAATGCCATTATCCAGGAGGGTTCTGAAGACTTGAAACTAAATCGCATTATCCAGGAGGGTCCTGAAATCGTTAAACTAAATTCCATTATCCAGGAGGGTCCTTCAAACATGAAACTAAATCCCAATATCCAAGGTGGTTCTGAATAAGTTACAATAAAATCCTATTATCCAGGAGGGTCTAAAAAATTGAAACTAAATCTCGTCATCCACGAGGGTCCTAAAAACATGAAGCTAAATCTCATTATCATGGAGGGTCCTGAAAACTTGAAGCTTAATCCCATTATCAAGGATGGTCCTGAAAATTTGAAGCTGAATCCTATTATCCAAGAGGGTCCTGAAGAATTAAAACTAAATCCCATTATCTAGGAGGGTCTTGAAAACTCTAAACTAAATCTCATTATTCAGGACGGTCCAGAAAACTTGAAAATAAATCCCATTATCTAGGAGTGTCCTAAAAATTTGAAACAAAATTCCATTATCCAGGAGGGTCCTAAAAACTTGAAAATAAATCCCATTATCCAGTAGGGTCCTAAAAACTTGAAACTAAATCCCACTATACAAAAGATTCCTGAATAACTTAAAATTAAATCCCATTATTCAGGAGGGTCAAAAAAATTGAAACTAAATCCCGTCATCCACAAGGGTCCTAAAAAAATAAAGCTAAATCCCATTATCATGAAAGGTCCTGAAAACATGAAGCTAAATCCCATTATCCTAGATGGTCCTAAAAACTTGAAACTGAATCCCATTATCCTAGACGTTCCTGGAGAATTTAAACTAAATCCCATTATCTAGTAGGATCCTGAAAACTTGAAACTAAATCCCATTATCTAGGAGGGTCCTGAAAACTTGAAACTAAATCCCTTTATCCAGGAGGGTCCTGAAAACTTGAAACGAAATCCCATTATTCACGAGGGTCCTGATAAATTGAAGCTAAATCCCATTATCTAGGAGGGTCTTGAAAACTCTAAACTAAATCCCATTATTCAGGACGGTCCTGAAAACTTGAAAATAAATCCCATTATCTAGGAGTGTCCTGAAAATTTGAAACTAAATTCCAATTTCCAGGAGGGTAAAAAATTTTTTTTAACTAAATCTCTTCATCCAGGAGGGTCCTAAAAGCTTGAAGATAAATCCCATTATATTGGATGGTCCTGAAACCAAATCCCGTTATCCAAGAGGGTCCTAAAGAATTAAAACTAAATCCCATTTTCTAGGAGGGTCTTGAAAACATGAAATTAAATCCCATTATCTAGGCGGGTCCTAAAAAGTTGAAAATAAATCCCATTGTCCTTGAGGGTCCTGATAACTTGAAAATAAATCCCATTATCCAGAAGGGTCCTGAAAACTTGAAACTAAATCCCATTATCCAGGAGAGTCCTGAAAACTTGAAACTAAATCCCATTATCTAGTAGAGTCCTGAAAGCTTGAAGATAAATCCCATTATCTAGGAGGGTCCTGAAAGCTTGAAACCAAATCCCATTATCAAGGAGGGTCCTAAGCACTTGAAATTAAATCCCATTATCTTGGAGGGCCCTAAAAAATTGAAACTAAATCCCATTATCCAGGAGGGTCATGATGACTTAGGACTAAATCCCATTTTCGAGAAGCGCCCTGAAAACTTGAAACTAAATCCCACTATTGAGGAGTGTCCTGAAAACTTCAAACTAAATTCCATTATCCAGGAGGGTTCTGAAGACTTGAAACTAAATCTCATTATCCAGGAGCTTGCTTAAATCGTTAAACTAAATTCCATTATCCAGGAGGGTCCTTCAAACATGAAACCAAATCCCAATTTCCAAGGTGGTCCTGAATAAGTTACAATAAAATCCCATTATCCAGGAGGATCTAAAATATTGAAACTAAATCCCGTCATCCACGAGGGTCCTAAAAACATGAAGCTAAATCTCATTATCATGGAGGGTCTTGAAAACTTGAAGCTTAATTCCATTATCAAGGATGGTCCTGACAATTTGAAGCTGAATCCTATTAGCCAAGAGGGTCTTGAAGAATTAAAACTAAATCCCATTATCTATGAGGGTCCTTAAAACTTGAAACTAAATCCCATTATCCAGGAGGGTCTTGAAAACTTTGAAATAAATCTCATTATCTAGGAGGGCCTTGAAAACTTGAAAATAAATCCCATTACCTAGGAGGGTCCTAAAAACATGAAAATAAATCCCGTTATCCAGTAGCGTCCTAAAAACTTGAAACTAAATCCTACTGTCCAAGAGGTTCCTGAATAACTTAAAATTAAATCTCATTATCCAGGAGGGTCAAAAAAATTGAAACTAAATCCTGTCATCCACAAGGGTCCTAAAAACATGAAGCTAAATCCCATTATCATGGAAGGTCCTGAAAACTTGAAGCTAAATCCCATTATCCTGGATGGTTCTATAAACTTGAAATCGAATCCCATTATCCTAGAGGGTCCTGAATAATTTAAACTAAATCCCATTATCTAGGACGATCCTGAAAACTTGAAACTAAATCCCATTATCTAGGAGGGTCCTAAAAACTTGAAACTAAATCCCAATATCTAGGAGGGTCCTGTAAACTTGAAACTAAATTCCATTATCTAGGAGGGTCTTCAAAAACTTGAAATTAAATCGCATTATCCAGGAGGGTACTGAAAACTTGATAATCCCATTATCCAAGAGGGTCCTGAAAACTTGAATATATCCCATTATCTAGGAGGGTCTTGAAAAGCATAAAAGTAAATCCTCTCATCCAGGAGGGTCCTAAAAACTTGAAGCTATATCCAATTATCCAAGAGGGTCCTAGAAATTTTTAACTAAATCCATTTATCCAGGAGGGTCCCAAAAACATGAAACTAAATCCCATTACCAATGAGGGTCCTGAAAACTTGAAGCTAAATCCCATTATCCAAGACGGCCCTGAAAACTTGAAACAAAATCCAATTACCCAGGAGGGTCCTAAAATCTTGAAACTAAATTCCATTATCCAGGAGGGTCCTAAAATCTTGAAACTGAATCCCATTATCTAGTAAAGTCTTGAATAATTTGAAATTAAATCCCATTATCTAGGAGGGTTCTGAAAAACTTGAAACTAAATCCTGTCATCCAGGAGTGTTCTAAAGACTTGAAACTAAATCCCATTATCCATGAGGGTCCTTAAAACATGAAACTAAATCCCATTATCTTGGAGGGTCCTGAATAACTTTAAACTAAATCCCATTATCCAGGAGGGTCCTGAAAAACATAAAACTAAATCCCGTCATCCTGGAGGGTCCTGAAAACTTGAAAATAAATCCCATTATCCTGGAGAGTCCTAAAAAATTAAACAATATCCATTTATCCAGGAGGGTCCTGAAAACTTGAAACTAAATCCCATTATCTATGAGGGTCCTGAAAACTTGAAACTAAATCCCATTATCCAGGATAGTCTAAAAACATAAAACTAAATTCCATTATATGGAGGGTCCTGAAAACTTGAAACTAGATCCCATTATATAGGAGGGTCCTTAATACTTGAAATTAAACCCCATTATTCATGAGGGTCCTTAAAACGTACAAATTAAATCCCATTATCTAGTAGGGTCCTGAAAAACTTGAAACTAAATCCCATTATCCAAGAGGGTCCTGAAAACTCGAAGCTAAATCCCATTATCCACGTGGGAACTAAAAACTTGAAACTAAACCCCATTATCCAGGAGGGTCCTGAAAACTAGATGCTAAATCCCATTATCCAGGATGGATCTGAAAACTAAAAACAAAATCCAATTATCCAAGACGGTCCCGAAGACTTGAAACTAAATCCCTTTATCCAGGAGGATTTTGAAAACTTGAAACTAAATCGCATTAGCAAGAATGGCCATGAAAACATGAAACTAAATCTCATCATTGTCGACGCCACTTTTTCCCCCTTCTAAAAGAAAGAAATCGGGTTTACGACATTAGGGACAAAACAACTCTTATTCCCTTTTAAGGAATCGGGTTATGAAATTTGAAGAGTCGCCACCTAATGATTGTGAGCACGTGATTTTTACCCTATATATGAGTTATTCCCATAAAATTCAAATAAATAATTTTTCTTTATTTTTACAATTTGTGTGAATTTTGTTTACATGTCATTTATGCATCAAATACAAAAATACAAAAAATATGCATTTGCATTTAGAAAATTCATTTTACATGTAGTAGGTATTAATGTATTTTTATTAACAATTTAAAATACCATTTTTGTGTTTCAATTGAAAATTGCCATGAAATAGAAGTAGTTGGTTTAACAATTTTAATATATCAAAATGAATACAAAATAGAGAAAATAGAAAATACAAAAATGGAAATACTGAAAGACAAAAATACAATATAAAATACAATAAGGAAAATGCAATACAAAAATACACAAAAATGTTGGGCTAATACAAAATTGTAGCCCAAAACAACACCCAGTCCAGTCCACCCGGCTGGCCCCGGATAAAACCCAAACGACACCGTTTTTGGTCCAATCAATCCAGGCCATTGATGACAACTAATCCAATGGCTAATCCTGATTTCGTTAATAAATGAAACGATGCCGTTTCGTCAAATTCAATCTAAGCCGTTGATTTAATTAATCCAATGACCACAGTTAATTGACCCCTTAAATAGAACGATGTCGCATAAGGGATATTTGAATCTGAGCCGTTGGTTCATCTGATCCAACGGTCTCAGATCCTTAAAGCAATTTAAATATACCAAAACGTTACTCTCATTTCATATTACACCATTCGTCTCTAAACATAAAACCCTAGCCGCCTTAGGGTCCTCTCCATCACCCGCCGGAAACCTACCGGCGGGGAACGTTACCGTTTCTGATTGAACCACCATGAACACCCCATGACCTCCTCCGTCCCCTCTTTCACCCTATCCCGTTTGTTTCCCTCGAAAACCCTTAGAAGTCTTCGAATAACCCAAAAGGTGTCGTCGGAACCCTATTCCGGCGACCACCACTTATGAATCAGATTCTGACGTTAACACCATATGACTGCCTCCTCATCCTCTTCAACNTTCCAACGAACACTCCAGGTCCAAAAACTACCATGTTAAACCCATACCTCTATTCCTAAGAGTCTTTTCACAAAAAGACTTGATGAGTCTGCTCGAAGATCAAAAATCCAAGAAAAGAGACTTTTGAACTTCCGATGTTCTGGAAAATCAAGAAATAATCCTGATTCTTCTACTTGCATGTCTCCTTCTTGATCTTTTCTATTTTTTCTGTTTCTTTGTTTCCCTGATTATTCTATGAGTTCTATTACATGCTTAGTTGCTTTCTGATTGTGCTTAGTTGTGAAAAGCATGCCTGTAACCGTGTAGTTTTCTGATCTTTTCTACTTTGGAATCACATGGCTATAGTTTTCCTTTCTGTTAAAGTTCTTAGTCAAAAATCGCATGTATTGTTGTTCATAGCCATATTTAGATTTTAGGGCTCTTATTTGATAAATTCGAAATTAGTGATTGAGTATTCTGTTGATTAGATTCTACCTATGACTGATTTGTTCCCCTTGAATCTCGTTAATTGAGTGCTTAGACCTAATTTGACTATATCTGTAAAGCCGTCTATTGTTGGCTATTTTTGCAATTCGATTTTGACTTTGACGTTTTAAGTTTCTGATTGAATAAAGGCGGTTAAATGGGTAAATAAATACAGGGCTAAGGGGGAAAGAATAAGTGGTGTATTGTAAATAAACTAAGGGGTTAAGGGTATAAAAGGCAATACTGCCTGTTTTGTGGGTAAATAAACTGAGGGATAAAGGGTATTCTGGGAACAATGAAAGGGTAAATAGGTAGAAACTGAAAGCAAGTGAGGGCAATATGGACAATTAAGGGTATTAGAATAGTATAGATGACACTAGAACCTTCTAGCAGGGGTTCTAGTGCATTTCTGATTAAACTAAGTGTACTAATCTGAAAATAATTCATAAGATAAGGGGTGGGAAATCAGAATATGAATTTCAAAATTCCCTCCCATTTTTGTTCTATAAATAGGCCTCATTAGGCCACATTCAACAGTTTTTGAAGGTTTTTTTTTTAGTTTTTGGAAGTTTTGAATTAGAGTTTTTTCGAAGTAGGAGATAGAAGTTCAGAAGTTTATAAGCTTAAAAATACTTAGAAATTGTGCACTATTACTGTTCTATTGGTTCTAGTTTTAATTAGAGTGGAAATCTCTTGAGTTCTGGTGTTTTCATCTACTGCTCTTAGTCTATTGTTGAAGCTGTTGGGTTTAAATTTTGATACCAAGTCTGTTGCTGTGTTATTGCTGTGGATTTGCTGGTTATTGCTTGAAGTCTTGTCATTGTTGATCTTCTTCTTCTATTTCACCTTAGAACTCATTGAGTTTGTTTCGCATTTGTCCAAGTACACTCCTAATCTTTGAGAATGTAATCACAAGTTTGAAGAAATGAAGCTATTTGACTGACTCTATTAGTATACTGTTATTTCTATTTCTATCAATATAGAATTAGTTAAGTATATTTGTATTCATTAAGAGTCATTAATCTGTACAACTGGATTGTATGGACTCAAACTGCTGGATATTACAGTAGTTTAGTTTAATTACTGTAAAAATAATTACATTTGAGGTATGTTAGTATTAGGACAACTATATTAGATTAGAGATCAGTAAATTGGAAGCAATGTTAAAAACTGGTTCAAGTTAAATTTTCGGGATCTTCGTCATTTACGAACTATTAGAATGTAACGAAATTTTTAAAAAAAAAATGTATTTGTTAGTTTTAATTTTGTATTAGCTAGTTTTAAATTTTGAAAGCATGCTTTTGTTAGGATTCGAATGCTGTTAATAGCTGTGATGTACTTAGACTAATTCAACTATAGAATCGTATTAAGTTCTAGTCACGGATATAAAAATAAGATTTTAAGTATGAATGAAATTTGTAATTCAATCTGAGTATATTTTATGTAGTTTTGCCTTCATGTGTTCAATTGAATAAAAATAGTAAATCAATAGGGATAGTTCAATCATATATTTCTCTAAATATTGGTTCGATTCTGTAAAATAAATAGACGAATAAATTGTTCTGTTAAGCCATTGGGTTTATTCGTTTGGTCCAGTAATTGGGCTGATTCAGGCCATTGGACCTGGATATTTTAACATGCGATCCAAAACTCAGACCCCATCTGGAATTAACTAATTCAGTGGCAATAGGCCAGGATACCGCACTGGCTTTAATCAAGCCCAAAACAAATATAGCCTAAGTTCATATGAATCCATGGCCCAGATCATTTATAAATCATTACCTATTTGACATCTGAATTGAAATTAGTTGATGAATAACAAGAGTTGGGCTTTCATCTTGAGCTTGATTCGTTGGGTTAATGTTCACTAAATATTCTTAAGTTTAACCATTTTAAAATGAAACATTGCTTTAGACTTATTTTCCTTTTATTTCTAGAGACAAAACTAAGTAGAGAATATAGTTCATCTTAGGATCGACCATTAACAATATAAAATGAGATGAGCCTCGCTGCATTAAATACACAATTGCGGGGCCCTCATTAATTACTTACTAAAATACTTAGTATACGGGATAGGCCGTTCAGCGAATTTCACGGCCTTCCCAAAATATAATAGTATGTTAGCCGTTTTAGGCGCGATTCTTTAATAATATTACTTTCCTAATACGGGTGTGCATTTCATGCAACCCAATCAAAATCCAAAAACGTCGAATGAGAATATGTCAAGGATCCGGGTGCATTTCATGTGACGTGATCCGAAAACATGTCCTTAAACGACGTTCATTTTCTTAAAATAAAATAATTTGACAAAAGCGGTAATTAATTCTAAAATACACAAATAGGATAATATGTATTAAAATCAAATATTTTAGCCAAATATGACAGTTGAGCGTCCGTGCTAGAACCACGGAATCCGGGAATGCCTAACACCTTCTCTCGTGTTAATAGAATTCCTTACCCGGATTTCTGGTTCGCAACTGTTAAACAGAGTCAAACCCTTCCTCGATTCGGGATTCAAACCGGTGACTTGGGACACCATAAATCTCCCAAGTGGCGGCTCTGATTTCTTAAATAAAAAACGAATCCCGTTTCGATTGTCCTTAAAATGGAAAAAATCCTTTATTACTATATCTCTTCCTGGGGTGTAGTAAGGGCCGATATAAGTATTCAGAAAAAAAGGAGGTGTGACAGCTCTGGCGACTCTGCTGGGTACTAAAGAACCCAGAACTTCGGTTCAGTGTTCAAGAATTCGAGCTCAGTTAAATTGTTGTATTTGGCTTTATTTGGTTTTTATATATGTTCCATGCCTTATGTGCTAAATGTTTTTACCGCTTTGATATTTGTTGAATTGTATATAAAATGTCGCGAATCCCTCCCTCTTTGTGAGTCTTCTACATCATGGAGAAGGGTGCACTTCGTGTAGCTTCTCTTCTGT
>MU676534.1:0-19093 GCA_026770625.1 Nicotiana glauca
CCACCTGCTTCACCTCAATTTAGTATTTCAGCACACCTTCCACCATCATACACATAACACAGCCATTTGGTCTTCTTGAGTCTGAACTCATACCTCCATATGTAATGTACTTCACTTCCCAATTAGGAGACACGAAAAATATTCATCACGCGCCCATAACTCGGGGCTACACAACAGATCACAATAGGAAACGAACCACTTAATAGTTCATCTATTATCCCGCAGACTCCTTCGTCACTACCAAGTCACATAGATACATCTTGCAGTACTAATATACTCATCACATGGATATCCAACCGCCATTCCGGCTAATAGGGACAATACCGAACATATAAGTTCAGAACACTTGCTCACACAATCAGCACCTCAGTGCTCAAGCCATAGGCAAATATCCAGCCTCAAATCCTCCAGACTGGCCCAACATCGAACTCACGGGATCACATCTCGCCCCTCGATCAGGGAATCATACGCCATCAGGGCATATACAATACTGAGCGCTCATATGCGCATACAGACGTGTGGTAGGAATTTCAAGAGTTATATCTCAAGCTGAATCAAGTATGCACGATAAGAATTCCAAGAAATTAAAGTTTCCTAAAGGTTCTGTAGCCACTCGAGGATAAATACAGACGTCTCCGTACCGATCTGCGAGACTCTACTAACCGGCTAATGTCTCATGAGGCCTAGTAACCTAGGCTCTGATACCAACTTGTCATGACCCCGATCCCGGTCGTGATGGTGCCCAACACAATTGCTAGGCAAGCCCAACCAATTACACTCTCAACCCGAGCATGAATCTCAAAACTAATTATTTAAATATCATTAACAACAATGAAGCTAAAAGATTAAGCTGATTGATAGATATAAGCTGAATATCAAGATAACACCGAATACGCTCCCAAATACCTGGGGGTCATGAGTCTAGAGCCTCTAACAATACAGTGTGACAAGACTCCAAATACTACAATGTCTCAAAACTGCGGAAAGATAATAAAAGGGATAGGGGAGGAGTCGGGTCCTGCGAATGTCAGGCAGCTACCTCGACAACTCTGAACAAACTCTAAAATCAACAAAATCTCAGCTAAACTCCCGAAACACCTGAATCTGCACACGTGGTGTAGGGAGTAAAGTGAGTACTTCTAACTCAGTGGTAATAAGAGTAAACAATAACTGAGCGGTAAGAAATCACGTAAGAACACTCTATCATGCTATATAGTACAGTACAACCTTTTTAACAAAATAGTAAAAATCGTGAAACTCCTTTAGAAATATCTAGATCAATTTAAAATCTCTTTTAAAAATATTATTTTTCCAACAGTAGGCATATGAATGTGATATCAGCTAGTGCAAGTCCGCACACAAGTCAGCCCCTCGGGCACTGCACTCTATTTATAAATAACACCAGGGTATCTGCTACACAGTGCAAGAAATATAATGGATGCCAATGATATGAGAGTACTAAATGTCATGCCACGTAGTACAAACAGGAATCAATGCGTGAATGCAATGCAATGCACATGACCACTGCGGCGTACAGCTTGATACATTTGGGTACCCGCGCTCACTGTGGGGGTTCAGACTCCGGAGGGGCTCCTACAGCCCAAGCATAATATCAATATCACACCGCTATGGCGTGCAGCCCAATCCATCATCAGTCCAGAAATGCACATGCAACATTACTGCGGCGCGCAGCCCGATCCACACTCAGCCCAAATATATGCACGTAAGCCACATAGGCACAGTCAAGTTTACCATTTTCAGTTCCAATTATTAGGAATTATAGATTATGTGTTTAAAACTTGAGAAAGTTACTAATCATTTTGAGACAGTGTTTAACTCAGGACTAATATCATGAAAACCTGCTAAGCATCATGGAAACAATGATAATAATCACTACGGGATCCAAATAATCGGAACGAAGCCCCAAAACATGGCAATCAGCCTAAATCATGATAGTATCAAGTAGGTTTCAGTCAATCACGCAGTAAAATCAACAATTGGGACAGACCAAGTCATAATCCGCAATGGTGCTCTACCCCACGCTCCTACCTGGCGTGCAAGTCACCACAATACAGCACTATGATGTGCAAATCCGGGGTTTCAAACCCTCAGGATATCATTTACAAGTATTACTCACCTCGAACCAGTGAAATTCCTCGCTCGCGATGCCTTTGCCCCTCAATTCAGCATCCACACGTGTCAAATTTAACCAAAAACAGAGCGAATGCATTACAATATGCTAAGGGAACAATACCCAATCGAAAACAATCAAAAAATATCAAGAATCTCGAAACTAACAAAACTCGAGCCTTGGGCCCACTTCTCAAAAAATTACAAAATTCACATCACCGGAATCTTGGTCTCGCCACGAGTCCGTACATATAAAATACACAAGAATCGGAGTCCATTTGGCTCCTCAAATCATCAATTCATACCTTCTTAGGTTTCAAACCCTAATCTCCATTTTTACCATTTAAGTCCTTGAAATTCCTTGATTAATTCATGTTTTTAGACAAAAATAACAAAATCCGAGTCCAAATATTCATACTTGATGATATGCCTTCGAATCCTCTTCAAAGTCGCCCAAAATCGCCTCTCGTTCGAAGTCCAAATCGTTTTCTTCTTTTTCCAAGTTTGTGAACACTGTTCACTATAACACAGGCCCGATTTTCGCTTCTGCAGTTCCCATAACCGCTTCTGTAATATCGCTTCTGCGCCCAATTATCCGCTTCTGTGTTTTTTCACTTAATTTCCCATGACCGCTTCAGCAACACAGAAACATGCTTCTGCGGATCCCTAAGCCCACTTCTGCGGTCAATACTCCGCTCCTGCGGCCCCGCTTATGCGGACCAAGTTCTGCTTCTGCGGAACTTCACCACCCAAGCCAAAATCGCTTCTACGCTCCTTCATCCGCTTTTGCAGTCCATTTCCGCAGAAGCGGAAATACCAGCTGACAGCAAAAAAAACCTGAAGCCAAATTCAAAAACTTCTCATTTTAGCACCCGTTCTCACCCCGAGGACCTGGGACCTCAACTGAAAACACCAACACATCCAACAAACTTATTCAAACTTGGTCCAATCATCAAACCACTATCGTTAAAATCAAAAATCATCAAATTTCACCAAATCAAAGCCTAAGTTTCTTCAAAACTTCCGAAATGCGCATTCAATCAAAAACCCGACCAAACGACGTCCGAATGACCTGAAAATTTGCAGACATATCCAAAATTACCTAATGAAGCTACTGTAACTCTCGGAATTCCATTCTAACCCTCGGATTAAAATCTCACCTATCAACCGGAATTCGCCAAAATTCCAACTTCGCCAATTCAAGCCTAATTCTACACCGGACCTCCAAATTCAATTTTGATCGCACACCTAAGTCACAAATCATCCCCCAAAGCTAACCAAATCTCCAGAATTCACATCCGAGCCTTCTAACTATATAGTCAACTTCCGGTTGACTTTTCCAAAACAAGCTTCCTTCTAAGAGGCTAAGTGTCTCATTTTCAACTAAAACTAATTCAATTCTATCCGACCCATTCAATTACTGATATTGAAACATAGAGCAACATAATATGGGGGAAACGGGGTGGTAACTCACGTGACAATGGTCCGGGTCGTCACAGTTTTTCCCGTGGGCTTTTTGTAGGCTTTGTTTGCGCTCGTTAAGGTCTTTTTGAATATTTTTGCCTGACGCGTTGTCGGTTCTAAAAGAACCTCAATTTCAAGTCGTAGTCGACTATGTTTTGAGAACTTCGTAAGGTTCATAGCTCGTAGGTCGAGTAGATCGACGCTCTTGCGATTTTGGAGCCGACGTGGTAGGATCTCGCTTTTTTCCTGTTGAGAGAAGCCTGTTTTTAACAGGTTCTTTACTAAGTATATTCAGACAATTATTTTTAGCGATAGTTGGGCATCCCTGAGTCGCGATTTTTGGCATGTATTAGCCGTTTTGACCGCAGTCATATGCACTTGGCCGTAGCCATTTTTTTACCCCAACTGGCAGTTTTAGGCGTCTACACCAAGAGTATGCCCTTTAGGGATTCTTACAAATGCGAAGTATAGCCTAAACTGTTGGATTTTCATGTCTGTTAAGGTCTTACATCTTGCCATGTCTATTGAGGTCTTACAGTTTGTGGAGGATAGATCGAGTTGTGCTAATGTTGCCCGCTAGGGTCTTACAATTTTGGATTTTCCAGTACATGGTGATTGGCGGCAGTCTCCAAGTCATCGAGTTGTATAGGCCTGAAGACCACTTCTTGTGAGCTCAGAGTTGCCTCATGAAGGCTTGATGAGCCCGGTGTCCCGACCCTGGGGTCATTCGGGCATCAAATTTTTTAAGTCTTCGAGTATTTTGAGATACATCTGGCGGAGAGGTCTTTGATGTGAATACGCTGAAATAGCCTTCTTCGAAGAATGAAGTGCCTGAAAATATTCTTTATTTCTTGGCAAAAATATATGTTGTAAATACATGTTGTTCCGTTGTTGTGAGTTTGGTCCGCATGGGTGCGACTTCTCCAATTATCTTATATGTTTATATGATTCCACATTGGAACTTAGAAGAGAGGATTATGATCTTGTCGGATTCCCTTCTTGAGGGTAAGCTGCCCCGCTAATAATCTTATTGGCAGAACCTTCTTCATGTTAAAAACTCGATTAGGGAAAGAAAGCTCAGCAGGCCCCGCGGGGGCCTCAGGTATTCGAGTGGTATTTGGAACTGCTGAATGCCTCAGCTGACTAACTGCATATAGGTTAGCGAAAAAGAAAAGAAAGAAAATGACAAAGGGGCGAAGTAGTTCTTCCTTTCTACGGGATGCGAAGGCGATATTTCAGGGAGTGAGCCCTGACTCAACCTTCTGCCACATTCGATCGGGCCTGACCGAAGATGTGGTTCTGCTTACCCTTTGATCCCTTCGAGGTCAATGCTGGCGATGGGTCATATGGTGAGGGATCTCCTCTCGTCGCTTGTAGCTAAATATTTTAGTCCCGCATTTGTCGTGGGGTTTCACCTTTTTTGCGGGATAGGGTCGGAGTCGTATTCGGGTGATGTATCCGCAATCGTCTGTATAAAGCATCCGGGCCTAGTGCGCTTGACATACCAGCCCGAGCGCGGGCAGCTTGCACAGAGGGAGCGATCTGATTGATATGGCGATTTCCATTAAGAACCTATCAGAGATTCGGTGCGAGAGCGATGTCGATCCGGACTGCCCTATCGGCTTTGGCCTGATATCGTCGGTGTAGTTGGCTGAACCACCTGTACTCATAAGCACATGCTTTATTTGAAATAAGTCAAATGAAATAGGGGATTACCAATACGTTAATGCGATGCCAAGGTAGAGTCTCAGCGTCTCTTCCCTCGGGCGCGAGGGTGTCCTTTGGGAGCATTGTCTGGGACCGTCCTTTTACGGTGATGGGCACTTACACTCTACACTCTACGGGTCTTTGAGGGGTTCTGCCGTCCTTTTACAGTCGTGGCGATACGCCGTGGATCTCCAGCTCCATTTTTCCTGATCTCCTTCCTCCTGTGGTGCTAGATCTGGGTCTATCCATTTGTGGCGACCTTTGTTGAATAGCATAGTTGTTGCTCTTTTGGGCCATTGATCCCATGCGCCTCCTGGTTTCAGTGTCGGGCCGTGGTTTCCTTGGAAGGGTTTCAGTTGAATAGGACCGATCCACCGGGCGTTCCTGGCTTCGCATATGGTGATCCCGATGCTTGGTACTGTAATGTTGAAATCGTACTCCATCAGGCGAGGTTTCCTTGCCAGCTGTGTCTTGTTGAATCTGGTTCCATTGGGGGTTCCTCGAGGGTACCGCCTTTGGACTATCTCCTTATTGTTATGAGGCGGGTTGCACCTCGAGTCATTTCTTACGTTCGCGGCACACGGATGATGCTTCCATTTGCTCGGGGTCAGCTTCTTTGTCGAGAATCTGCCTGGATATGCAAAACCCGAGGAGGTTCCCGAACTGTCATCTATGGCCCTGATTTGGGACTAGTGTCGGTTGCCGCCATCCAACCAGGCCTTGGCCAGATATCTGACCGGGCTTTGCTTGAAATGAACTGGAGCCGTCGGTTATGCTTCCTTTAGGCTTTGGGCGAAGGCTTGTATTGCCCAACTACTCGAAACCAAGAGCGATCTCATCCGTCCTATCAGGGAGCGGAGTTTAGCTTCCCGCGACACTTTATTTCTTCTTCGTTCTGCCTCAAGTGCATTGGGCCCTCTTGATATTGCTTTGATGGCGCCAGCACGTGCTTCCACGGAGGACCGCGCTAATACGGTGAGCGGGTCTGCGAGGTCGGGTGCCGGGCAGTGGTGCTGCATCATGGTTTCTTTCGAGAGAGTTTCTTCGAATCTCCTTATCGGTACGGGCTCGAGTCCAACATATTGGAGGTCGTTGTCCCTTTGTGAAATGAGTTCTGCGATCGTATCTTTAGGAGACGGTCGCTGTAAGAGCTTCCACGAGTATGATTCGATGCATTCGATGAGGTCCCCTAACATCCTTACTACCACGGGGTAGGTCACCAATCTGTCGTTGCTTGATCTCGCGGGTACTAGCTTGACATAAGGAGATGTTTCTAGTGCTGCCACATTGGGAGTCTCCTGGAGACTTTGCAGATTCCTACAACATTTCAAAAATAATATGAAGATTAACTTCCTGTTCTACCCGGGCCGGGATTTTTTGGGCGTCCTGTTGGTCAATATGCTGTATGCCACCATTGGTACGCGAGGCCTCATTGCCCTGCTGTGCGGCATGCAGGCCCACATCTTCTTAAGCCAATCTAGATGCATTATCGGGGTGCTGCGGAGTCGTGCCAGCCGTTGGAACAGCCATACTATTTTCTCTGTAATTTGTGGGGTTGTCGTTCTCAATTTCTCTTATCGAGCCGGACATTAACCTGAAATCAAAAGATCTTGAGCAAGAAAAAGTGTGAAAGATAACGTGCGTTCGAGTGACGAAACTAGCAAGAAAATAATCACTATTATTTTTTGCACTACGGTGGGCGCCAAACTATTTACCGTGAAAATGGTAACGACAATTGAATTTGTAATGCGATTCTAAAAATATGTGATCTATTTCCGAGCTAGATTGTTACAGTAATTAGTGATGAAAACACAAAGTAAAATGACGAAAAGCGAGTTAAGGTAGTAATCGAACAAATGAGGGGTTGTTGCATAAATGCAAAGTCAGCCTGCGGATACCTCGGGGCTGGGATTCGTGCCTATCTCGAGTTGTCGAGGGCAGTCGGGAAAGGGATAACAGGCAAAAATATAGCTAAGCAAGGCTCTATATTATCAATATTGAGTAAAGTAACGAAGAACAAAAGAGAAAACGATAAAGTACTAAAGCAACCTCGGACTAATGAAGATAGATAGTTTAGAAGAAAGACAGAGAGAGAGAGAGAGATATTATTGCATTTTTGGAGAAAGAGGGGAAACATCACTCATTTACAAGGTAGGGTAAGTCCTCTTAATATAGGAGGGGAACTCGGCTATAAGTACATGTGTATTGATTACAAGAGTACGAAGATGGGACGGCTTGATGCAAGGCCTCATTGTAGGCTCTAGATAGGTCGGTCCTGTCAGACGTAGCCATGTGCCTAGGGGGCTTCCCCTTCTGTCCTGGTCCCGGCCTCTGTTCCCTCCGAGTCGAGCTTCGACAAACCTTGAGGCTGAGAACCTGATCGCGGCCTCTCGCCCTCGGGGTCTCGGGGCATGCTCCCGAAATATCATGATAGCGAGGAATTTAGTCCTCTGATTTTTCCGCGTACACCTGCTCGAGGCCTCAAATCACACCAAAAAACAACAAAACTACGGATTGCACATCAATTCAAGCTAATAAGCATTTAATCATTTAAAGCTCATGTCGAACCGTGCCAAAACAACTCGGAATGACCTCAAATTTTGTACGTAAGTCCCAAATGATACAACGAACCTATACTAACTTCTAGAATCACAGTCCGATCCTGATATCAATAAAGTCAACCTTTGATCAAACTGTCAACCTTCCAATCCTCTCGACTTTCCAACTTTCATCAATTCAAGACAAAATAACCTACATACCTCCAAATCCAAATCTGGACATACGCTTAAGTCCAAAATCACCATACAATGCTATTTAGACCATCAAAACACCATTCAAAAGTCGTCTACGCCAAAGTCAAACTCCGATAAAGTCTTATAACTAAAGCCTCTAATCAAAGGACTAAGTGTCCTAAATAAATCCAAAACTCTCCCGAAACCAAACCGATCATTCCGGCAAGTCGTATGAACATCAATTCAAGCTAATAAGCTTTTAATCATTTAAAGTTCAAGTCGAACCGTGCCAAAACAACTCGGAATGACCTCAAATTTCACACATAAGTCCCAAATGATACAACGGACCTATACTAACTTCTAAAATCACGGTCCAATCCTGATATCAATAAAGTCAACCTTCGGTCAAACCTATCAACCTTCCAATCCTCTCGACTTTCCAACTTTCATCAATTCAAGAAAAAATAACCTACAAACCTCCAAATCTGGACATGCGCTTAAGTCCAAAATCACCATACAATGCTATTGAAACCATCAAAACACCATTCCAAAGTCATCTGTGCCAAAGTCAAACTCCGATAAAGTCTTATAACTAAAGCCTATGATCAAAGGACTAAGTGTCCTAAATCAATCTAAAACTCTCCCGAAACCAAACCGATCGCCCCGTCAAGTCATATGAACACAAATACACACATGTAAAGCATCAAATAGGGGAAACAGGGCTAAAATACTCAAAACATCCGGTCGGTTCGTTACACATCCATGGCTAAAGGCCTCTTACCAGCTAGAATTAATTCTAAAGTCACTAACTCTCTGCCTTTCTACTCAAGGTGTATGCTACCACATTGGCCTTCTCCAGAAGATAAAGAATGGTGATATAATAATCCCTCAATAGCTCTAACCATCTTCACTGCCTCAAATTCAAATATTTCTCTTTAATCAGATATTGCAAACTCCTAAGATCCATATACACCTCAGAAGACACACCATACAGATAGTGCCTCCAAATCTTGAGTGCATGAACAATAGTTGTAAAATCAAAATCATGCACTGGATAGTTCTTTCTCTCGGTAGGGATCAGGATATCTACTACGAGATAATTCAACAAATCTAGTCTCATGCTAAGTAATGGCCATGCTACAATGCTAAAGGCGTTGGAACTGGCTGCGTAACTCAACTTTTTGAGTGGGGGAATAATAATTTTCAAAAATAATTGCAAAGAAAGAGCCCATGTGAGAGGAGGTGATCCCTCTAGATTGCCCAGCTTATAAATCTACCATCACCTCTTGTTGACACAAGCATCTGAAAGATGGTGAAATCTACTACATTGGATGCAACTAGAAGTTACGCAAAATCTTATGGCAACGGGCCAAGAAGTCTTGGTCATCCTCTAAAGGTGCACCACTAAAGTGAGAGAGAAATAACTTGGTGAACCTATCCAACCACTTCAGCTCATCGAGGGTTTGTCCCTAGGTTGTGTAGAACCAATAAGCCAAACCATCCCAACTAGTAGAACTCCTGGGGATCTGATAACCATGGGCCTGAGTAGCAGGATTCTGAACTCCTCTCCTGGCTTGAAAAGCGGTTGGTGCCACAGGAAACACACTGGCCTGAACCATACTCTCATGAATCCAACCATGTGAACTAAGGCATCCTGAAACACCTAGGTAGCAATGAACCCCTTTGGAGCCCTAGTCAATCCTAGTGGCTCAACCTGATCTGGAACCTCATCATCCTAAGCTATCTATATCCCAATTACGGGTGCCGCTCCACATACTCAAGGTTGAGCACTGCCTTTACCCTTGCCTCTGCCCTTGCCCCAGCCCATACCCCTAGTAATGGCAGCAATTTGGGGTTCCAGTTCCTAATCAACTGCGGATGAAGCACATGTCCTCACCATCTATGTAATAATAAGAGAAGAAAATTCAAATTTTATGATAGAAGAAAGACGCATGATAGAGAAAGAAAGTAGGTGAAGTTTCCTAAACCCTTATAACCTCTAGAAGATATGTACACACATCTCCATATTGATCCTCAAGACTCTACTAAGCTTACTCATAACTCATAAGACCTATGCAACCTAGGACTCTGATACAAACTTGTCACGGCCTAAATTCCCACCCATAGGGTCATGATGGCGTCTAACATTTCTTGTTAAGCAAGCCAACACTTAACAATAGATAAGAATCTAGTCTAACAAGTATAAATATATTGATATAGAATAAAAGTAAACTCAGATACATATGATAATAAGTCTAAACCAAATGCTTTTAACATAACCTCCCAAGATTGTGTGTCACATAGTTCATTAGCCATTAGAATACTACAAATAACACCTGATAAGAAATGCAATATTTTTGTATACAAGAACACAACAATAGAGATAGAAAGGGAACTCTAGAGTTTGCAAACGCCAAGTAGCACTACCTCAAGTCACCTAAAAAATGTCCGAGCAATCACCGTTGAACGCCGATGGGATCAATATCAGGATCTACACAAGAATTGTAAAAGTGTTGTACAAGTACAACCGACCCTATGTATTTAGTAAACATCAAGCCCTAACCTCGATGAGGTAGTGACGAGGCTATGACAAGACACTCATTGTAAACCTTTACAGTAGAAAAGCAATAACAATATTGAGAAACGAGTAACTACATAATGAACGAACTAAGAAAATAGATGATAAAGGGCTCCAGAATATCATCCCGTCACAGCCTTACAACATAACACGGTAGCAGCACACAACAACCATGAATAACTACAAGACATTCTTTTCATTGTAGCGCACAACCCGATCCCAATATCAATACCAATAAGTGTCCATACTGTTGCGATGTGTAACCCAATCTCAATATAAATAACATTATCATTGTGATGCGCGACCCGATCCTAATTTATTAGTTCATTTGAAAATGCTCGGTAACAATCAACATGGCAAGCTTCACACCATAATATTAAAGGGAGCTAGAATACATAAGTCACCAAGGAAGTACGAGCACAAACAAGGAAGGTCAAAAAGTGCAATATCCAAGATCTAGCCTCACAAAATATACCACCAAGACTTTAAAAAGTTGTAACACGAGAACAATCTAAGATCACACAACACAACATTACACAATAGAGTAAAACAAGGATCAGATAAAGATAATAAGGCAAATAAGGACATAAAGCAGGTAAATGTATGTATCTCTTTTGGTATATTTCTCTTTTGTCGTCTGATTTATCGTCGCAGAAGGTTTACTTTGCTAGCTTCTGCATGACAGTCGATTTTTTCGGTCCCAACATGAAGCTCATGACATGTATTACGCGGTCCGAACCTATTTTCTATAGTTGCCTCCACGTTGTAGACATATGTTCAGTGTTTATTCATTATATATCCATGTTTACGCTTTCGTTATTAAATTTCAGTGGGAGTTTCCTTTCCAGAGTTAATTTGACTGATTCTAGGTTTTAAATTGGATATATTGATCCAGTTTTGAAAACAAGATTTAGATATTATATATAAAATGAGCTGCAATTGTTTCTTTCACATTTAAACATTATACTTTCAAAAACTTGGTCAAAGAATTAATTTTGTGAGATTTGAGAAGCGAACATAGATTAGAATCCAAGATAGGACAAGAGGAATATAAAAAACAAAATGTCCTGTTGAAAGTAAAGAATATATTTTTGTAAAGACAATGTGTTATATGAAGAATGTGAAATGATTCCATAATCAATAATTAAAGAATTCTTCAAAACTTTTGCGCAATTTGCTCGTGCTGCAGGATGCCAATTATATTATATTTCTGGTACTTTAATTATAGCCACGTGATTAAAACTCTTTTATATATAAGTCCTGGGACACTTTTTCCAGTGTGAAAATAAACCAGCATACCGTTAAAAAGAGTGATACACAGTTAAATAAAGAAGCTCAGTGGAGTTGTACGTTAAGCTTGCGCGATAGTACATAACCGTTAGAGTCAGTTAGTTTGATGGGAAATTATAAATTTTAGGTGGTGACACTTCACTCCCTACTATAGTTATTTTATATTTTCCTTAAGTCATAATTAGGCCCTTGTAATTAGATACTAGAAGGATATTGGGTCCATTACAATAGTTATCTCATTTTGTCTTGTAGTGATAGTGAGACATACATATACATGTACCTCTGCAGGTGAGAAAAGGGGAATCAGAGAATATTTTCCCTTTACCCTAATTTCATTTCTCTTTTCTTATTATCTATTTGCTTTGCTTTTTATTGTTTTATTGCTGCTGCACCATTTGGTATCAGAGCACGACCTTCGCTCTGTGGAGTAATGGCGGAATTATCTGAAGTAATGAAGATATTGCACCAGATCTCTACAGAGATGACTGGATTTACAGCTTGACAAGACCAGTTGGAGGCTGACCATGAGTAGTCTTGTAAAAATCAAGAAGCAGCCTTGAGTAAAATTCGAAAAGTGTTGAATGAAGCCATTCATGGTGGGAAGAGACTTGAAAGGGAAAAGGATCTCAATCCTACAAGTGGAGAGATGTATTCACCAAGTGATAAGCTGCTGGAATTAGTTGAGTTAGCTACCCCTTCTCCTTCAGCTGGTACCAATAGCTCGATCCCTTTGGGAACAAGCATCAACAATGTTCCATCGAATGTAAGCCACCAAATCCCTCTTCCTCAGTTACCACCACCTGGCACCTCTATTATTTTTAACCCTCTTCCATTCCTAGTGAACCCTAACTACCAGTCATCAGTCCCTCTAACACTAAGTCGAGCTGCTATACCCCAGTTTAACCAAATCCAATCATCATAATCAGGCCTTTCTCCTTAACCTAGGGGTGTTAATGTCCACCCTTAGCCTTTCTTCACACCGCAAGGGGCTAATAGACCATATTATTCTGTCCAAAACATGCCTATGTCGTATGGCCCTTATCCACCAACATACTTCCGACAACCTACCCATATCTCACCAGCCCTATACCACCAATTACCCTACACTCAGCCTACCTCTGCACATGTCCCTTACCAAAATAACCCCATGTATGTTAACCAACCAAACCCCCAAAATGTAGCCTATCCTAACCTGCCCTTCACTAAGTACACCAAGGTGAAATTCCCTAAATTTGATGGTGAAGATTTGCGAACCTGGTTGTATAAGGTGGAGCAGTTCTTTACTGAAGAATAAGTGACCATACACCAGAAAATGAAGCTGGTGTCTCTTCATTTTGAAAGGGATTCCCTTCAATGGCACTTAGGGTACATAAGGAGCAGGGGCAGTCACCTCTTCCTACCTGGGAGGAATGCATTTGGGCCTTGTATGATACCTTTGAGGCTAAATATACTGACCCTATGACTGAGATTATGAACATTAAGCATACAGGAACAGTAAAAGATTATCAAAGATCCTTTACTAATGTCATGACTAGACTCAGCATAGCTGTGGAGCATGCTGTCAGCATATTCCTCAACAACCTCAAGCCAGAGCTCAGCAATGCTGTGAGGATTGGCAACCCTTGTACACTACCTCAGGCTTTCTACTTAGCTATATTATATGAAGCTAGCTTTGCATCCCAAAGTAAAGCCCTAAAATTGAGCAACTCAGTGTCAGCTGTGCACAAGGGAAATACAGGACAAGGACCAAGCAATTGGCCTAGGAATAACATGAATGCATTTAGGAAACAAACTACAGCTAAGTTTGACAATAATAGGAGAAGGAGACTGAGTCCAGCAGAGATGGAGGAAAAGAGGGCTCAAGGACTATGTTTCTTTTGCGATGAGAAGTTTGTACCCGGCCATAAATGCCAGGTAAAGAGGCAATTACCTCACTAGAGCTGGAAGCAGGTGAGGTACCCTTAGAAGAGGAGGAAGATGAGCAAGTGGAAGGGGAAGCAGAGGAGCTAATTACAGAACTCCCTGAAAATTGTGCTATATCCTTGCAGACTCTAAATGGAACCTTAGGCTACCAAAGTTTAAGGTTAAGAAGGTTCACAGAACAAAAACCCTTGGAGATCTTCATTGACTGTAGCTCTACACACAACTTTATTGATGAGGGAACATCAACAAGGTTAGGATGACAAATAAGCAAGACTAAACCTTAGCTAGTACAGGTTGCTGATGGGAGAGAAGTACCTACTGATAGCATATGCAAAAGGTTCAAATGGTTAATGCAAGGGGTTGTGTTCCAGGATGATTTCCTAGTATTTCCAATTGGCAAAAGTGATATAGTACTGGGAATACAATGGCTCTACCCCCTAGAGGACATCAAGTTCAACTTCAGGAAGCTTGCGATGGAGTTTGAGTACAAAGGGAAATTGTTCACCTTACAAGGGATTCAACCAAAGTTCAAAACAGTGCAACCAAGAGCTATCAGCAAAATGACCATATCAGGATCACAGTTCTTCATAGTTAAGGTGAGAGAAGCTGAATGCAAAGAAGTCAATGTGACAGAACTTGAAGAAGGTGAGGAATCAAAGGAACTTAAAGGAGTCCTAGCTGAGTATGCAGGAATATTTGGAGAGCCAACACAGCTACTTCCTTCAAGAGGAATGTTTGATCATCATATTCCTTTGAAGGAGGGCAGCTTGCCAGTCAACTCTAGACGTTACAAATATTCACCAGTGCAGAAGGATGTCATTGAGACAATGGTGAGGGAAATAATGAACCAAAGCATCATATAGTACAGTTCTAGTCCCTATGCCTCTCCATTGGTGCTATTAGGCAAGAAGGATAGATCATGGAGGCTTTGTGTTGACTATAGAGCCCTCAATACAATGACAGTTAAGGATAAATTCCCTATACCTATGATTGAGGAACTCTTAGATGAGCTGGGAGGGTCATAGATTTACTCCAAGATAGATCTTAGAGCAAGGTACCATCAGATTAGAATGGCACCTAATGATATCCAAAAGACAGCTTTTAAAACCCACTCAGAGCATTATAAATACCTGGTCATGCCCTTTGGGTTGACCAATGCACCTTCTAGCTTCCAAAGTCTTATGAACCACATTTTTAGGAGTATCTTAGAAAATTCATCTTATTCTTTTTTGATGATATCCTAGTCTACAACATTAGTTTGGAAGAGCATCTGCAACACTTAAGACCGTTCTTTGGCTTGCTACTGCAACACCAACTGTTAGCAAAGAGGAGCAAATGTGTCTTTGCTACACAAAGGGTGGAGTACTTAGGTCATTATATCTTAGCTCAAGGAGTGTCAACTGACCCTAGGAAGATTGAAGCTGTTCAGTCATGGCCTGAACCTCAATTTGTGACTCAGCTAAGGGGATTCTTGGGGTTAACAGGGTACTATAGGAGGTTCATAAGAGAGTATGGGGTGATCAGCAAACCGCTCACTGACATGCTTAAGAAAGATGGGTTTATTTGGACTGAAGGAGCCAGGGAAGCTTTCAACCAACTTAAGGTTTCGCTCACCACAGCCCCTGTATTAGGCCTCCCTGATTTTTCATTGATTTTTGTGGTTGAGACTGATGCCTGTAATATAGGCATTGGAGCTGTGTTAATGCAGAAGGGACATCTAATCACTTTCCTCAACAAGGGATTATCCAACCAGCATCAGTCTTTATTTGTCTATGACAAGGAGTTGTTGGCATTAGTCTTGATAGTCAACAAATGGTCTCAGTATTTGATAGTGAGACCTTTCATTGTTAAAACAGATAAAAAGGCACTAAAGTTCCTTTTGGAGCAAAAGCTTCACACTGGGACTCAACTCAAATGGATCACCAAACTAATGCAATATGACTTTGAAATAGAGTACAAAAAAGGAAAGGAAAACAAGGCAGCAGATGACTTGTCTAGAGTTCCACTAATCCAATTGGCTTCTATGACCTTATCTTCTATAAGGACTTACCTGCTAGAAATGATCATGCAAAGCTGTGAGCTGGATGAAGAACTGAAGACCATCATCTATTCAAGACAACAGGAGGAGGACAACACCAAAGGGTACACTTTTATACGTGGCCAACTCAGGAAGAAAGGAAAATTAGTAGTAGGGCCTGATCTTCAACTTAGGAAGGATATACTAAAACTGTGGCATAGCTCAACAGTGGGAGGACACTCAGGAATAGAGAACACCTACAGGAAAGTATCTGCACTCTTTTATTGGAAGAATATGAGACAGGAAGTTCAAGAATTGGTCAAGGCATATGATGTTTGTCATAGGCACAAGTATGACAATGCACCTTACCCTGGGTTACTGCAGCCACTCAAGATACTAGTGGTAGCGTGGAGCAGCATCAGCATGGATTTCATAGATGGGTTGCCTAAGTCAAAAGGAAAAACAGTAATTTGGGTAGTGGTGGATAGACTAAACAAGTATGCTCACTTCCTAGCCCTTTCACATCCTTATTCAGCTCATGATGTTGCCAAGCTCTTTATGGAAAACATATACAAGCTACATGGAGTGCCTGAGAATATCATGAGTGATAGGGATCCCATTTTCGCTAGTAAAGTTTGGCAAGAACTATTCTCTATGATGGGAGTAACTCTCAGCACCTCTACTGCCTATCATCCCGAAACTGATGGGCAGACAGAGGTTGTGAACAGGTGTTTGGAGACATACCTAAGGTGTTTTTGTTCAGATTCTCAATGAGATTAGGTGCAGTTTTTGGCAGCAGCAGAGTGGTGGTACAACACAACTTTCCATACCTCTATACAAAGCACACCATATGAGGCGTTGTATGGACAACCACCCCCATTACACCTACCCTACATGGCTGGGGATTCTCAAGTGGAGGAGGTTGACAGAAGCCTATTGACTAGGGAGTTTAAGACACAATTGTTGAAATATCATCTCAAGAGAGCTCAACAAAGGATGGTAGAACATGCGAATAAACACATATCTGACAGGCAGTTCAAGGAGGGAGACTGGGTTTACCTCAAAATCCAGCCATACAGGCATCTATCCATATCAGGCAGGCATTTCACTAAGCTCTCAGCAAGGTACTATGGCCCTTACCAAGTGCTGTAGAAGATAGGATCAGTGGCCTACAAGTTGTCACTTCCAACCCAACTCTTATTACACCCCACTTTTCATGTTTCTCAACTTAAGGCTTGCCATGAGTTACCTTCTACTATAACTCACCCACCTGTGGTCGAATTATCTAGTCCCTACTGCCCCGAACCAAAAGAAATAATGGAAAGAAGGCTGATTCAAAAAGGAAACAAGGCAGTGGCTCAAGTGTTAGTTAAGTGGAAGGAGCTCCCATCAGAACTATCTACCTGGGAAGATTACTCAGCATTGAAGATGCGTTTTCTATCCTTCTCTTCATTGAGGACAAGGAAGATTTCAACGGGGGAGAATTGATGCACAGTGGAATTAAGAAGCTCGGTGAAGTTGTACGTTGAGCTTGTGCGATAGTACATAACCGTTAGAGTCAGTTAGTTAGATGGGAAATTATAAGTTTTAGGTGGTGACACTTCAGTCCCCACTATAATTATTTCATATTTTCCTTAAATTACAATTAGGCCCCTGTAATTAGATACTAGAAGGACATTGGGTCATTACGATAGTTATCTCAGTTTGTGTTGTAGTGACAGTGAAATATACATATACATGTATGCAGCTGAGAAAAGGGGAATCAGAGAATATTTTCCCTTTATACCCTAATTTCATTTCTCTTTTCTTGTTATCTTTTTGCTTTACTTTTTACTGTTTTATTGCTGCTGCACCAAAGAGATTGAAATTGAAGTAAGGCCGCAAAGGATGTGAAAGAAGTTTTATTTAGCCGCTGGATATATTTTGGATGAAAGAATTACATGTGTTCAGTTTTCATAAAAAATTAGCTTCTTGCACTTCATTTCAATATGATTTAGTTTTTTATTTATCTTTTCAAATTGTCGCAGCTTTTATTGTGAGTAGTATTTCGTATATTTGTTCTTCTTCTTCTTTTTTTTTTTTAATTGAAAACGATGATGCACTTTTTTTTTTTGGTTTCTCATCCGGTGTCCGCTATTCGCATTGAAACCCTATTATATCGGAATTCGTGTCTCGCAGGGCCCATTCGAGGAAAAGCACTCCCAACCAAGCATGCACTTCTTTACTAATGCTTAGCACAAGTAGCAAATCTTTCTTCTTTTATCTTCTCTTCCCACAAACCCTAACCGCCATTGTCCTTTTGCCTGTTTGCCGCTGTCCGCTAGAGTTCGCTGCTGCTTCGTCAAAAAATCGTCAAAGTTCACTCCTTGGCTCCTTAACTTCTTTTTTCCATGCACACATGTCATTGTATGCCGTATGTTTGTCATTTTTTTTAATACATAAAACATACTTGACATACAATGCATATAGGTGACATACATAGTATAAATCATTTGTATGTCACCGCATGTTACTTGTATGTCATATGTATATCATGTGACAGATGTGACTTACATACAACATACATGTGATATACATACGACATAAAGTTATTCCCTACCACCAGGAATCACCACAACCATTAAGAAAAACAACAATAACTCACACCATAATAATGAAAAGAACATTTCCATTAAGAAACGAAAGAAGAAGACTCCAGACATATCTCTCCAATAATATATTTCAAATATGGAACCAAACCCAAAACCTTTGAAAGTCAACAACGGGTTTCAGTTTTCTAGTGTTTATTCGAATTCCACTCCGGACACTGCAATATTTTGAAACCTATTTTTATATCAAATAATTATTTGAAAGAGGGTATAAAAGGATAACTAGGGATTCTGTTTTGTCTTGTACTATAAAATTCCCTTCATTTTAACGTACGTCGAACTAAAATAAAATTTAAACTAAACTATAATTCAAATAATTTTGAATTTAATAATTATTTGAATTTAATACTAGAAAAGCAGTGACTCAAGTTGATATAATATGGGAGCTTGTGCTAGGAACAAGGGAGAGGATTGTCAATTTCCTTTTCTAAATACTCTGCCAATTTCTTTTTTCAAAAGAATATTCATAGTATATTGTTTGTCATTTGTATTGCAATTACACTTCTTCGTTTTTTTTTGGTTTTTTTTTTAATTTTTTTTTTTTTTTTTTGGGTTTTTGAAAGGTTTAAGTTTCAAATTGAGATCTGGAATTGAAGAGAATATT